>PITA01008355.1:0-85130 GCA_004023965.1 Spilogale gracilis
TCTTCTTTTTGGGTGTTGAGTTTGAGTAGTTCTTTATAGATCTTGGATACCAGCCCTTTGTCTGTAGTGTCATTTGCAAATATCTTCTCCCATTTCGTGGGTTGCCTCTTTGTTTTGCTGACTGTTTCCTTTGCTGTACAGAAGCTTTTTATTTTGATGAAGTCCCAGAAGTTCATTTTCGCTTTTGTCTCCTTTGCCTTTGGAGACGTGTCTTGAAAGAAGTTGCTGTGGCCAATGTCAAAGAGGTTACTGCCTATGTTCTCTTCCAGGACTTTGATGGATTCCTGCCTCACGTTGAGGTCTTTCATCCATTTTGGAAAACTGCATATTTCATATTGGTAAAAATGGCATAAAATGTATTTCAAATGTGCAATGATTATACATCCAACTTATATAGATGGTCTGATATTTCCATATGAAAAACAAATGAACAAAGAAACAAGCGAGCTTTCTGAGTTTTCATAGCAATTCTGGTATTTGGGAATGTGGTAAGCACAGGATGCTATTGCTTTTGGGATATGCTGCATGCCTTACCAAAACTTAGTGTCTAACCTCAAACATAGTGACATCTGTAAAATATGAGGATTTTTTGGTCCCTGGTTGAAACTCTAATCAGCATTTTAGAGTGGTTTAAAGAGTAGTTGATTGCCACTTACAATTGTCTAATGAAATGGTGTAAAAGCTCTAGTTCTCTAGAATTAAAAATAGCAATAACATTAACAATAGTAATGGATGCAGGAAGTACACACCATTTTTACTGATCAAATATGCCATGACACTTCTGTTTCCATCTGTTAGAGAGTTGCTTGCCACATACCAGTGACTAAGCTTGGAAACAAAGAGAAATATTGTATTAAACCATTTGAATACATTGGAGAGCTGCCGGCACAACCAGAAATGGAAGCATTGAGGTCCTGGGGAGCAAAAGGCCTCACAGATATATGAGGCCATTCTAAGACCCACTATTTCTGGGCATTTTTCAATTTGTCTGCAAGGAGTGAAGCCCAGGTTTCAGGTAGAGAAATTCTGCTAGGGGGCACAGAAACCATCAGAACATTTGTCAATTTCACAGAATGAGAAACAAAGAAACTGGAGTTTGGAATGGCAAATAGCTGGGATGTGAGAAGCTAAATTCCTAGAGAGAAGAGAGATATAGAGATATATTCTATTTTATGTGCCCCTCCCCCAAGACATTTGCTGAATTCTTAAGAAGTTAAGGAGCTCAGCAGAAAGTCATGAAAAATATATGGAGTTTCCTGCAAATGTTCAGAACCCCCCCCCAAAAAAAAAGTATTCAAGCATCATGAGGGAGAAAGTGTTCTGTTAGATACCTCAGGCTTTCCGGTGGACCGGCTGGAGAGTGGCATCCTAGGAATGCATGCAAACTATGCAGATAGGACTCTCAGTACATTTCAGTACAGCTTTCATCATATTGGTTTTAGGTGAGATTATAATGATTTACCTTGATGGAATCTTCCGGACAGAGAGAATACTGTGAACTTTCTGAAGGAGAATAACAATCCTTCAATAGTAGGAAAAAAATTAACAATCACACCATAAAAGCAGAACCATGCTGAAAAATGAAGACAATAAAGTTCTGGGGCGCCTGGGTGGCTCAGTAGTTAAGCGTCTGCCTTTGGCTCAGTCATGATCCCAGGATCCTGGGATTGAGTCCCTCATTGGGCTCCCTGCTCTGTGGGAAGCCTGCTTCTCCCTCTCTCACTCCCCCTGCTTGTGTTCCCTCTCTCGCTGTGTTTCTCTCTATCAAATAAATAAATAAAAATCTTTAAAAAAAAGAAAAGAAAAGTAAATTTTCATCCAGAGTTGCTTTAAATGTAACTGAAATGAGAGTCATTTACAAAGATTGAAAGTTTTCCTATGTGGAAGTGTGCAAGTGCCAAAAGGAATGAGGAGTCACAAAAGGTATAAACATATGAGAAAATATAAACTCATATTAACTATGAAACAATAAAAATATTATCTAGTGTGATAATTAAATGTATATAAAAAGCTAAAATGTACAATAATACTAGCATCAAAGGAGAGAAGAAGCTAAATGTATAAACAAGAGTTCTTTATTTTTTTAAAGATTTTGTTTATTTATTTGACAAAGAGAAACACAGCTAAAGAAGGAACACAAGCAGGGGGAGTGAGAGAGGGAGAAGCAGGCTTCCCGCCGAGCAGGGAGCCTGATGCAGAGCTCCATCCTGGGACTCTGGGATCATGGCCTGAGCCCAAGGCAGATGCCCAACGACTGAGCCACCCAGGTGCCCCTAAACAATGTTCTGAGGAATAATTGTGTACAAAACAAAATAAATGTCATACATTAGTATATTAGAACTAAGATGCATCATTTGTTATAATGAATTTTAGCTAAATATGCATTTAGTTAGTAAGATGATTGCATTGGTCTATCATAAATAAAAATCATGTTTTAAAGAAAGTAAAAAATAAAGCAAGTGAATACTGGAAAAAAGTTGAACAATTAAACAATTTAAAGATGATTCATTAATCCAAAAGAGAGTAAGAAGAAAGAAAACAGAGAACACCTGGGAAAAATGTGAGATATAAACCCAAATATACCAGAAAATGTAAATGGCCTAAATTCTTTAATTAAAATATAGTCAATCTGGATGTAAAAATCCCCCCAAAACAAAAAAAACTAAACATTGCTTATATAACCTTACGTACTTAAATTGAAAGATAGATTTTCTGTATATGGTGATAAAAATAAGAGAATGGAAAAAAACATAATAAATGTTGTTTTAAAAACTATTATAGTTAAAGAATATCCATTAAATGCAGGAAATGCAGTGAGAACTGCATTGTTTTTGTACTTCATAGTAGATTCAGAAAAAAAGTAGAATTTTTGAATAATCTGTAGCTATCAAATAAACTTAATCCTTCATTAAAATAGAAAATTCACAATAATCTATAAATCATTAGAATTAAAAATTAAATTTAGTAGGGCCTCTTTATACAGGGTCAATATAAAGGTGAGTTGCATTTTTCTACCAGGAGAAAACAAGTAGAAAATGAAGTCTTAAAAGTATGATTTATAATAGCATACAATCAAATTCTGAGGACTGAATTTAATAAGTAAATTTAATGTGATGAACACTGGGTATTATATGCAACTAATGAATCCTTGAACACTACATCAAAAACTATTGATGTACTACCAAGTGTTGGCTAGCTGAATGTAATAATAAAAAATAAATTTAATTTATGGTATTTCATTTAATAAATGTTGTACTATGCCATGTTCATGGATTAAAGTTTCAATAATGTAAAGATACCAATTACCTCTTAAATTTATCTGTGGAATCAGTTGGATCTCATTGTAAATTCTAGCAGTTTTCCTTAATTTTTGGTAAAATATAATATGAGCTTTCAACAATGTATAGAGCACTGTAGAAGAGCCCCAAACAGCTGAGACAGATTTTGAAGAAATACAAAACTAGAAGACTTATGGTACCAACTAAAAAGACTTACTCTCACCCACTTAAGACAGTATTATGATGATGCAAGAATAGATAGATGATATAGACCTACCTTGTCAGTTGATTCACAATATGCTATGCAATAGAGAAAGAATGATAGTTTCAAGAAATATGATTAGGTGGATTAAATACCCCTAGAGAAAAAAATTATTCTTGACCCCTACCATAGTGTATGTAAAATCAATACATTATAAACCACAACCATGTAGAAAAGTCAATTCCAGATAGATTATGAATCCACATTAGGAAAGTAAAACAATAAAACACTGAGATGATAACATAGGAAAATATTTTTTGTAATCACTGAGGTAAGCAGACAATTCTTAAATAGAAAAGTACTAGCATAATGGAATGTACTGATAAATTCACTTTCATCAAATTAAAAAATTTATTCATCAAAAGAATTAGTTGAGTAAAACTGCAAGTCATACAGCAAGAGATTTAGCAATACATATAATGGAATAAAGGCTTGTATCCAGGATATATAAATAACCCTTAAAGATCCAAGAGAAAAAATGAGAATGTCAATGAGAAGTAGTACTGTGATGACCAAGATATTTAGCATTTAGGAAGAAAGAAAAGGAGACTCTATCAGCCAATAAACAACAAAGAGATGATCTCATCATTCATCATCAGCCTAATGTAAATCAGACTTCAATGGCATAACACTACATATCTACCAGAATTTAAAAAAACAAACAAAACGAAAGAGAACAAAACCTGAATATACCAAAAGTCGGCAAAGAAGTGGAGAAACTGAAGTTCTCATTCATTGTTGGTGATGCATAAACTAAGCATAAACTTTAGACAACTGGTTAGCAATGTTCACTAGAGCTAAATATTCACATACTCTATCACCCAAAATTCCACTCCTAGGTATATGTCCAATGAAATATTTAGTTGTACACACACACACACACACACACACAGAAATTCATCAAAGTGTTACTTGTCCTAAATGGGAGGTAACCCCAGATTTTCATCAACAATGGAACCAAGGAATAAATACTGTTAGATTCATACAGTGGAATATCATACGGTGATGGTAACAGATAGACCAAAACTAACAAGTAGTACGGATGAATGTCAAAAGCATACCATTCACTTCAAGAAGCCAGGCACAAAAGAGAATATTATATATTATTTCTATGTTTATGAAGTTTAAAAATGGGCAAAATTAGGCTATGGTGTTAAAAATCTCAATAGCGTTTACTCCCATGGGTCGTGTTAGAAGTTACCATAGTGGTTATCTCTGTGGGAGGATGTAGTGACTGGGGCGATCTCCCCTGTTTCCATGATTCCCACCATGAGAAAGGAAAGGAGAGTTTTCCAGGACAGAATTAAGCTGTTATGGAAACAGAAATGTGGCAAAAGATGGGAGGAGTATCTTGGGAACATGTACATCCTTGGTTCTAGGGCTCTTAGCCCAGATGCACTCCTACTTTTCTTGAGTCTTAGGTGTTCAATATTTTTTTATCATTTTTTTAATCTAATCGATTATCTCATCTGCCTAAATTGCTTTAAGATAGTGGTCTGTCACTTGAAAATGAGCAAATCTTAGGTAGTGCAACTGTTGATAGAGATAACAAGATCAGTGAACTTCTGCTCTGCCCATTTCAGAGCAAGTTTGCTCAGTTCGGGGGCTAGTATATTATCCAGGACCTGTAGTCGGAACCATCACTGGAAATTTTGCTGAAGCCATTAGCATAAGTGCTGAGCTTTCTAGATAAAAGATAAATAGAAAGCTGGCTAAAGTACAGTCAGAGAATAGAGGTCGAACAATAGGCAGGGAGAGATATGCATAGCCCTGAAACTATAATTTGAGCACCTACACTCAGAAAACTGAGTCAGCCCCAGAATATAAATAAAGTTAACCCTTGAAAACATGGGGTTTAGGGATGCAGTTACAAATCTACATATAAGTTCTGATTCCCTAAAAACTTAACTATGTTGCCCAGAGGGCTTGCCCATAACATAGTCAATTAATACACATTTTGTGTTATATGAGTTACAGACTGTATTCTTATGATTAAGTAAGCTAGAGAAAAAAGTTATAAAATTATAACAAAGAGAAAATACATTTATAGAACTATACTGTAAAAGAGAATTTGCCTACAGGCAGTATGCCTGGTGGCCCTGTGGATCCATCCCTTGTCTGAACAGTGTTCAGATGGAACAGAAGCAGGGACCGCCCTTCTTCCAGCCTCTGACTGACATTCGACATCTTTCCTAGAACCCTTCTGACCATCTCAGCCATTCTCTGCCTCTGGGACCAGACAACACTGCTTTGTTTTGGTTTTTGGTTTAGTTTGGTTTTGTTTCGTGTTAGCACTTGATTGTAGGTCAACCATGAGCTCCCAGAGTCATGAAAATTATTCCACAAAGGTGGGCTCTTCAACCACCTTGTCAACAGGCCTCCTACACCTACCTCTCTGTGGGCTTCTATTTTGACTATGACGATGTGGCTTTGGAGGGTGTGGGTCATTTCCTCTGCAAGTTGGCCCAAGGGAAGCACAAGGGGCCCAACGTCTCTCAAAGACACAGGAGCAGTGTCCGCTACACCGTCTGCACTGAAGTCATCCCGGGATGGCTGAGATGAAAGCTTGCGTGCTGTGAAAGAACCTGAACCAGACCCTTTTGGATATGCGTGCCTGGATTATGGGCCCCCATCTCTGTGGCTCCTTGGAGGTAAGGAGCTGAAGGTCAAGAAGATGGGTAACCACCTGAGTAACTTCCGCAGGCTGGCCTGGGTGACTGTCTCTTCGAAAAGCTCTCCCTCAAGCACAGCTGGGAGCTACAGGAACCCAACAGCCCTGGAAGAGAGCCTCACACACTGGTGTCAGGACTCCTGCTGAGCCTCCCCCTGCAGCCAGTAGGCAGCTTTTTAACCACCAAGAGCCCCCTCCAAAGCTGTAGAACAAATGGAAACAAGTTTTTTGCAGAAAAAATAAATGTGTGTAAGTGGACATGTGCAGTTCACCTTGGTGTTGTTCAAAGATCAGCTGTACATTTAAGGGGAAAAGTCAGCTAATGTAGTTCTGCCAGTATCAGTTTCTGGGTGGCAACCTAAAGTTTAAGCTCATAGTCGTTAAGCTTCCTAGAGGTGTTAATAACGGGCACGTAAAAGATCATTTATGTGTTTTCTTGAACAATTATGAGTGCCTACTATGTGATAGGCAATTTTCCCAATGGAGATAGAAAATGTTACTTGAAAGAACTACATGTAACTAAAAGGGGCAGAGGGAGGAGATTGTGTGAAGAGATGTTAATCAGCACTTATCTGGTTATTCCACTTCACTGGCTTACTAATGATGGAGCTGGTCATATTTTGGTATCATATGTAAAGGAAAGTCCTCTCTCCCCCCAACCCCCCACAACCCCAAGTATCAAATGAAAAGCTAAAGTTACAATTGCAGTCCAGTTGTTACTTTACTAAATGCAGCTGTTTTCTGTTATTTGATAGCAATGACCAATCACTGAAGCATTTTCAAATATGCGGGGAGTGTGTGTGCGCGCGCAAGTGTGTGTGCGCGTGTGTATGTGTGTGTATGTGTGTGTGCAAAATCCACTCTCCCACCATAACAATTTGGGGTTTTAACACTGGCTGTTATTTCTTTGTTGAATACTCTTGTTAATTTTACCTAATAGTCTCTGAAGTTACTTTTGGAAATAATTAAAAAATAAAATAAAAATTTTCAATGAATCCCAAATTTTAGTGCCAGAAAATGTGTTAAACTTTCTCAGCTCAGCTCCACTCAAGGCAAAACAGTTTTAGCTAAAATAAGACTGGTAGATTCAGAATCAAGACAAAATTCAATCCTTGAGTCTCACAGAAAGATATGACTCAGCAATTTCCATATTCTCCATTTAGAACGTCTACTTTATATATTAGACATGTTTCTTATAGTGAAAATCAATATGTTAAAATCAATATTTACAACAAAAATTATTCCCTGATTTCATGGACTAATGAGACTTCATTACCCTTCCTTGATTAGAGATAATATTTGTCTCTATCTCTACCTATAGTGATAGAAAAGGAGATACAGAGAGAGCTAGCCCTCAATTGTCTGAGTAACTGTTCGGTTATCTAAATACACCAGGTTTATCTTGAAACAACTTAAAATACTTATGCATTAAATAGTGAAAGACTCACAGGTACATAGAATGTAATAACCAGTTGATACTGTGATATTGAAGAAATGCTTAAATAAATAACTTAAGCTTAGGAGTTCTTTGGAATCAAAACCCCATGCCATAGGAAAACAGAGACATAAATGTTCCTTTATGTTGGCTTTAGCTCCCTCGGTATGTAATCTAATATCCTTTCTCAAAGCCCAATAATAACTATATATTTATTTAAGCTCTTACCAATGTAGATGAGTTAGTGATGCTGATCTCCTGAGTTGGCAACAAGATGTTTAATAAAATTATGTGATTAGAAGGAATTCTAAGAGGAGATATTATCTGCCTCCTGATCTTGCAATAATACTATTCCAAAACGCAGGACAAAACAAAAAAAAATCCAGAAAAAAATGCAAACAATGAATTATTTGACAGCAGGAATTTTGTTTATTCATCTTTGAAAACTAAGTGCTCAGAACAATATCTGTCCTCAATAAATGTTTGTAGAGTGAGTGATTGCCAAAAGCAAGAGGATGTGCAGGAAGGAGGATTTAATTAAAGTTGATGCAATTAAAATCCATATTCTCTTTGTTTTTTCACTGGAATATGTGACTGTCTACATTTACATCTTAACAATCCTTTCCGTTTAATTTAGACTTTCATAGGCTGGCTTTTACTTTACTAATGAAATACTTAGTCCCAAATAAAAAAAACAAATGTTTTTTATTTGATGTAGGTTTAAAAGTATCTGAGCTTCATTCTCCCAGTTTTGACTTTTTTTTTATAGTTCTAGATTTAATATAAAGATTTTGGGAAAATATTTGTATAAGGATCTTGATTCCCTGTCCCACCCATCAGGAAATATACAAAGGTCCTATTTCTTTGTATTTTTCCCCTCATGGTCAGTGTTTTAGTATCTTCTCTTAGTTTCTGCCTAGAGCTCTATGATAAGTTAAATAGATTTTCAGCAAGTTAATTCATATACAGAACAGATTTTTTGGAGGGGGGTATTCTGACAGAAAGCAGCTTTTATGATTTCTTTCTCTTTCTTTTCAGTATGTTGGATAATTTTCCTAATTTACTTTCAGAGAAGTTTCCCCCCATTCTTTTAATGATCTTCTCTGCTCTCTTATTAATTTCTTGAGATTTTCTCAAATTACACAGGACAAAGTGAAATGCTCATTAGATAATTATGTGAGAATTGTGCTCATTCTTGTGTTATACAGTATAATATTTTATATGCGCTTTTACACATGCTTTTAAAATTATAGTTCCATAGTACCTGTGTGTGTCCTGAAAAGCCATAAAATTTAAGGGATTATTTCTTACTAGAGTGTTTCAAGGGCTTAGCAAACCTCCAGAGGTCACTATAAAAAGAAGTAAGGTATACTAAAATTGCTAGACTGAGGTCTAAGGGTAAGCCTGTTGCAAGAACATTAGTCATATCGCTGCATTTTTCCCCTCAATTAAATTGCTGTAGCAGTTGGATGCACTGTAAACTCTATTTTTAATTCTTTATGAGAACAGCACTTTTACAGTATGTTCATGCAGTTTGGTTTTTGTTCTTTGTAGATGTTTAGTCCTCCTTCATCTATTTTTTTCAGTTTAATTAATGATCTACTTTAATAAGTGATGTTCTTTAACTCAACGGCATTACATATTTGTGGGTCTTTGGGGAAAATTTAAGATCCAAGACATTTCCTATATCAACAGTTGTACAAAATTGATTTCACCAGGATCTTTAGTGACTTACTTGGCAACACATGCAAAAAGGCTCTTTTTAAAAAAAAAAAAAAAAGTATTTATTTATTTATTTTTAGAGAGAGAGAAAGAGTGAGAGTGAGTGCACATACAAGTGGGGGAGGGGCAGAGGGGAGGGAGAGAGAGAATCTCAAGTCGACTCCCCGCTGAGCACGGAACCAGATGTGAGGCTTGATATCAGGTCTCTGAGATCATGACCTGAGCTGAAATCAAGACTTGGTCGCTTAACTGACTGAGCCACCCAGGCACCCCGCAAAAGGCTCTTCTTAAATGTGGCGTTTCAGTTAAAATATGAATTATATAGGTGAAGTCAAGATCTTAAGTTTAGTTTCAACTAAATCTTTACAAATGAATACATTTCAATCAAGAAACAGGATCCTCATCGCCTCGGAGAATCTCTGGGGCCCTTTTTGGTCAATCCACCTCCCTAGAGGGAAGCACTCAGTGCTCTGATGTCAATGGCCATAGATTACTTTTGTCTATTCTTGTATTTCATATAAATGAATCCTACAGCATGTGTACTTTTATGCTGGCTCCTTTCATGCATCATAATAATTTTTAAATTTAACCATGCTGTTTGTTTTATCAGAGTGTGCTTTTCCTCTTCTTTATTGATGAATATTCTATTATGTAAAAATATCAGAAATTACCTCATTCTCAAGGAAAGGAGATATAACTCCTCACCTCTTAAGTGGAGCTCTGTATAGTGATTTCCTTCCAAAGAGTAAAGTATGGAAAAGGGGGAATAAAATAATCTTTGCAGTGGAGAGACCTGACGAACACAACCTCAGCCAGATGATCAGGGTCAATACCAGCAACATTAAATTACATATGTCGGTATGATGTGATAAAACGGCACCCTGTGTAATAAAATCTTGCCAAAACCTAGAACCCCAGTCTCCTATTAAGAAAAACAGCAGATGAATTCCACTAGAGGAACACCCTACAAAGATACCTGAATCTGAAAGAGTCAAAATCATCAAAAACAAGGAGAGACTGAAAAACTGTCGTAATGATGAAATGTAATGTAGTATCCTAGATGGGATCCTGAATAGAAATAGAACATTAGATAAAAACTAAGATGATTTCGTAGGTGGAGGGGGGGGGTGGGTCTCTGCTCAGCGGGGAGCCTGCTTCCTTCTCTCTCTCTGCCTGCCTCTCTGCCTACTTACGATCTCTCTCTGTCAAATAAATAAATAAAATCTTTAAAAAAAGTAAAAAAAATTAACATGATTTAATAAATTATGAACTTTTAAAAATATACAATACTATATTTGTTCCTAAACTGTAAGAAATGTCCCACACTGGGAGAACTGGGTGCTGGGTATATGAGAATTCTCTTTACTACTTCTCAATTTTTTCTATAAATATAAACCTACCCTAAAAATAAAACCAAAATGTACATTTAAAAAAATACCAAGTTTGTCCATTTTGTTGTTGATTCTCGATTCAGTCTCAGTAGAATGTATATTTCTAGAAATGTACCTATATCTTGTAGGTAGACCAATATGTTGGTTTATAATTGTTCATGAGAGTCCTTCATGATGTATATTTGTTTGTCATTTATTGTAATATCTGCTCTTTCATTTCTGATTTTATTTGTGTGTTCTATTTTTTTCCTAGTCTAGCTAAGAATTTGTCAATTTTGTTTATATTTTCTTCAACACAGTTCTTGGGGAGTATCTGGGTGGTTAAACATTTGACTTTTGGTTTCAGTTCAGGCCATGAGCTCAGGGTCATGAGATTGAGCCTGGTATTAGGCTCCCTGCTCAGATGGAAGTCTGATGGAAATTCTCTCTCCTTCACCTTCTGCTTCTCCCCCTACTCCTACTCTGTCTCTCTCTCTCTCTCTAAAATAAATAAATAAATCCTTTAACAGACAAGGGGGAAAATAAAACCAAACCCCACAATTCTTGGTTTTGTTGATTTGTCCTATTTTTTTTTTTATTCTCTATTTCCTTTATGTCTGTTCTAATATTTATTATTATCTTTCTTCTGTTAACTTTGGGATTAATTTGTTTTTTCTTGTTTTTTAGTTCTTTGAATTACAATGTTGGTTTTTTAGATGTAGAATTCATTTTAGTGTAGGTGTTTAATGCTATACACTTTCCTCATAGTTTTGTTTTTGTTATATTCCATAAGTTGTGGAGAATTGTATTTTCATTTTTGTTCATCTCAGGTATTTTTAAATATTCCCTTTTGATTTTCTCTTTTACCAATTTTTTTTTTCTAGGGTGTGTTGTTTAGTTTCCATGTGTTTGTGAATTTTCCTGTTCTCATCCTGTTATTATTTTTTATTTTCATTCCACTGTGGTTTGAGGAGATGTTTGGTATGATTGTAATTCTCTTAAATTTCTTAAGAGTTATTTTTGTGACCTAACATATGATTTATCCTGGAGATTGTTCTGTATGCACTTGAGAAAACTGTTATTCTGATGCTGTTTATTGGAACATTCTGTATGTCTGTTGTTAGGCCCATTTGCTCTATGGTGTTGTTTAGATCAGCTTTTTTCTTATTGATGTTATATACGGATGTTCTATCCAGTACTGAAAGTGAGGTATTGTAATACTGTATTATCAATTTCTGCCTTTGGATTTTTCAATAATTTTAATGCATCTTGGTGCTCTGATGTTGAATGCATATATATTTATATTTGTTATATATTTCCATTTAATTGACCCTTATATCATTACATAATTATCTTCTTTGTTGTTATTAACAATTTTTGACTTAGAGTCTACTTTGATATAAATATAGCCATTCTTGTCGCTTTTGGTAACCATTTGCACAGGATACATTTTTTTCCTGCCCTTTGTTTTCAATGTATGTGTGTCCTTACAACTTAAAAATGAGACTCTTGGGGTGCCTGAGTGGCTCAGTCCATTAAGCATCTGACTCTTGATTTTGTCTCAGGTCATGAGATCAGGGTTGTGAGTTGGGGGGGGCCTCATGCTCAGTGGGGAGTCTGCTTGAGATTTTCTCACTCCCTTTCTCTCAAATAAGTAAATAATTCTTTAAGAAATACAGTAAAATTAGTCTCTTGTAGACAGTATTTGCTATAAAATTTTTTTTAAATCCATTCAGTCATTCCATGAACTGTGATTAGAGCATTTAATCCACTTATATTTAAAGTGATTATCAATAGGTAAGTTCTTACTATTGCCATTTTGTTAATTGTTTTCTGTCTGTTTTTCAGTTTTTTCTTCCTCTTTTTCTCTCTTGCTCTCTGCTCTTATTATTTAATAGTTTTTAAAGTGGTTTTATTAATTCCTTTCTCTTTGTCTTTTGTGTATTTACTGCAGGTTTTTCATTGGTGGTTACTAGGAGGCTTGTATAAATCTTCTTATAGTTACAGCCATCTATCATAATTTGATAACAACTTAAGTTAATTTGCATACAAACTCCCTAAACATTTACTTCCATACTTTGTATTCCTAAGTCAGAATTTTTTCTTTTTATATCGTTAATTCATAATCAAGTTGTTGTGGTTATTGTCATTCTCAACGCTTTGTCTTTAAACGTCTATATTAGGGCTGTGATCAACTGCACATTCCCACTATAATATTATATCAATCTGTATTTGACTATATATTTATTTTTACTGATGAGATTTATATTTTTGTAAGCTTTCAGGTTGCTATTTATTGTGTTTTAGTGCCAACTGAAGAACTTTCTTAAGAATTTCTTGCAAGGTCGGTCTAGTGGTGACAAACTCTAAGCTTTTGTTTGCCTGGGAAAGACTTTATTACCCCACTTTCTTTAGATAATAGCTTTGCAGGGGGCACCTGGGTGGCTAGTCTTTAAGCATCTGTCTTCAGCTCAGGTCATGATCCCAGGGTCCCAGGATCGAGTTCTGCATCAGGCAGCTTGCTCAACAGGGGGTCTGCGTCTTCATCTCCCTCTGTGCACTATCTCTTTCTCTCTCTTGCTGTAAATAAGTAAATCTTTAAAAAAAAAAGAATAGCTTTCAGGGTATAGTATTTTTGACTGTCAATTTTTTTCCCCTGTACTTCTATACTATCAACCTACTCTTAGCCTGCAAGGTTTCTGTTGGGGAATATGCTCATAGTCTTATGGGGGATGACTTTATAGGTGATAACTCACCCTTTTTTGCTGCTTTCAGGATTCTATTTTTGACTTTTGACTGTTTGATTATAATATGTTTTAGTATAGACCCTTTTATGTTCAATCTATTTTGGGTCATATGACCTTCTTGAGTCTGGACGTCTATTTTCTCTTCTCAGATTTGGGAAGTTTCCTTTATTATTTCTTTATATAAGTTTTTTGCCCCCTCCCCCTTCTCCTTCTAGGATTGCTATATTGGGTATATTAATTATTTTTATGGTTCCATATAATAAACCCTGAGGCCTTTCTCACTCTTTTCCAAGTTTTTTTTTTCTTCTCCCAACTAGATGATTTCAAATGACTTGTCTTCAAGTTAACTGATTCTTTCTTCTGCTTGATGGTCTTCAGTTGAAGTTCTGTATTACATTTTTTTAAAAAAAAATATAGTCATTGCATTATTTAGCTTCAGAATTTCTGTTTTATTTTTTAGATTTTTTCTATATCTTTGTCAAGCTCATTTTTTTCTTGATTTTATTAAAATGATTATCTGTATTCTCTTGTAGCTCACAGAGCTTATGTAGAATAATTGTTTTGAATTCTTTGTCAGGCAATTTGTGTATATCCTTTCTTTGAGGTAAGGTACTGAAAGTTTAATGTATTCTGTTGGTATGATTTTTCCCTGGGGCTGGTGGTATGAGTGCATATAGTCAGGAGCTGACTATAGTTGTGCATGCAGCAGGGGCTGGGGTTAGCTTCAGGCACACATGCAATGTTTGTACTGGGTCCTGGGACCTACGTGCCCATGGTGGTATACTGGGATGGCCCCCGTGGGAGTGAAAGTGTAGGGGGCTTCTATTATGGCTATAGTGAGCATTTGTCTCTTCAGCACCTTAACAGCTTAGCTGATGAGGTCTTCTGCAAAGTAGATCCCTGGTGATGAATACTGTGGGGTCCTCAGTGGTGAAAGCCATGAGGGTTCATTGAAGCTACAAGGGCTGTGGAAGGTCTCATTTTCCAAGATTGCTAAATTTCATTGTAGAGGAGACCATTAGGAATTGTGATGACATGCACTGCATGACTCATACTGGTAGTGTGAGTCATTTTACTTTCTTCTTAGTTGACTATTGATGTCTCAACTATGCTGATCTACATGGGTGAAAGCAAAGTGGTTCTTCAGGTCATGTCATAAAAGGTTGGAGAAGGTAGTTGCTGGCTCTGCTGTCCTTTTCCTCTGTCAGGGGAACTTGGAGAGCTCTAAGAGGATATCCTCCTCAGCACTGTGTTGTGCCAGCTTGGGAAATGCGATAATGCAGGTGAACTGAAACTAGTCTTCCTACCCTTTCTGTGCACTTATTTTTGTTTAGTGCTCTGCTGTGGCTACAGTTTTTTCCTGGACTCCTGAGCTTCCCCCAAACCATTTTTGTTTACAGACAGCTATCTAGGTGCTTTATGTGGGGGGATAAGCGCAGGGATCTCCTACTCCACAGTCTTGTTAATGTCATCCCTTTGACTATTAATTTTCTATCTGTAGACTTTAATAAGCAGCGCTAATTTACAATTCCACTACAAGGATGCACAAGGTTCTCATTTCTCCATATCCTTACCAGAATTTATTATCTCTTGTCTTCTTAGTGACAGCTGTTCTAACAGGTGTGAGATGATACTTCTTTGTGGTGTTAATTTCCATTTCCCTAATAACTAATAATGTTAAGCATCTTTTCATGTACCTGTTGGCCATTTGTACATCTTCTTTGGAAAAATGTCTATTCAGGTCCTTTGCCATTTTAAAAATAGATTTTATATGTATATTATATATTGTATTTATGTATATTATATTATATATAGTTTGTTCTTGAGTTTTATGAGTTCTTTATACATTTTGTACGTTAACTTCTTATCAGATATGTGATTTGCAATTTTTTCCATTCAATAGGTTGTTTTTTTACTTTGTGTCTTTTTTCTTGTTGTACATAGCCTTTTCAGTTTGATGTAGTCTCTCTTATTTATTTTTGATATAGTTACTTGTGTTTTAGCTGTGATTTCCAAAAATTAATCATTACCAAGACTCACATCAAGGAGATTTTTCCCTATGTTTTATTCCAGGAGTTTCAGGCTTCAGGTCTTACATTTAATCTTCAGTCAATTTTATATTAATTTTGTGATTTGGTATAAGATAAGTCCAGTTTCCTTTTTTAATATGTGAATATCCAGTTTTCTCAGCACAGTTTTTGAATAGACTATCTTTTCTTCATTGAGTATGCTTGGCTACCTTGTCAAAAACTAGTTGACTATATATGGCTGGGTTTTTTCCTGGGCTCTAGATTCTGTTCCATTTGTCTATGTGTCTGTTTTTATGCCAGTATCATACTGTTTTAATTATTATAGTTTTATAATAGAGACTGAAATCAAGAAATATGATGCCTCAAGTCTTGTTTATTTATTTTTCTCAATTTTGTGACCATCTGGGGGCTTTTGTGGTTCCATATGAATTCTAAGAGTGTTTCTATTTCTGTAAAAAGAAAAATGGCATTTGAATCTTGAGAGGTATTGCATTAAACTATCAATGGCTTTTAATATTATTGACATTTTAACAATATTGATACTTTCAATCCATGAACATGGATATCTTTTCATTTATTTGTCTTCTTTGATTTCTTTCATCATTGTCTTGTAGTTTTCGGAGGAAATTTTTCAACTCTTTGATTAAATTTAGTCTCATGTTCTTTATTGTTTCTCATGCTATTGTAAATGGGATCAGTTTCTTTATATCTTTTTCAGAAAATTCATTGTTAATGTATAAAAATACTACTGATTTTTTGTGTTAACTTTGTATCCTCTGACTTTGCTGAATTTGTTGATTAGTCCTAACAGTTTGTTTTTGTTTTGTTGAATCTTTAGGATTTTTCTCAGTACAAAACTACGTCATCTGCACATTGAGACAATTTTACTTTTCCTTTCCAATTCTGATGTTTTTTATTGTTTGTTTGTTGTTCTTTTTTTTTGGTCTTGCCTGATTCTTCTAGCCAAGACTTACTGTTTTTGATTAGGAATGGTGAGAGTGGGCATCCTTATGATGTTTCTGATCATAAAGGAAAAGCTTTCAAACTTTTAACACTGAATACGTTGTGAACTAAGGGCTTGTCATATATGGCCTTTATTATGTGGAGATACTTTGCCCCTCTGCTTAACTCTTTAAGTGTTTTTATCATGAAGAGATGCTGAATTTTGTCAGCTGCTTTCTCCGAACTTATTGAGATGATTACATTGTTCTTTTCTGCTCTTCTACTCTATGATGTAGTACATGGGTTAATTTGCATATGTTGAACCGTATTTGCCTCACAGGGATAAATCCCAGTTGATTGTGGTAAGTGATCCTTTTATTTTATCTATCTATCTATCTATCTATCTATCTATCTATCTATCTATCTATCTATCATTTATTTATTAAATATATTATTTATTTGTTTGACAGAGAGAGATCACAAGTAGGCAGAGAGGCAGGCAGAGAGAGAGGAGGAAGCAGGCTCCCTGCTGAGCAGAGAACCCGATGTGAGCCTCCATCCCAGGACCCTGATATCATGACCTGAGCGGAAGGCAGAGGCTTTAACCCACTGAGCCACCCAGGCGCCTGATAAGTGATCCTTTTAATGTGCTGCTGAAATCAGTCTGCTAGTGTTTTATTGAGAATTTTTGCATTTATATTCATCAGAGATGTTGGCCTGTAGTTTTGTTTTCTGGTATAGTCTTTATTTGGCTTTGGTATCAGAGTAATGCTGAACTTGTAAAATGAGTTGGGAGTGTTCCCATCTCTTTGATTTTTTGAAAGATTTTGAGGTTTGGTGTTAATTCTTTAAATGTTTGGTAAAATTCACCAGTGAAACCATCTGGTCCTGGGATTTTCTTTGTTGGGGGATTTTGACTGCTAATTCATTCTCCATATGAGTCATTAGTGTATTTGAATTTTCTATTTCTTCTTGATTCGGTATTGGTAGACTGTATGTTTCTAAGATTTTTTCCATTATTGCTAAGTTGTTTAGTTGACATACATTTTTCATAGTGGCCTCTTATGATCTTTTGTATTTTTGTTGTATCAGTTGTAATGTCTCCTTTTTCATTTATAGTTTTGATGATTTGGTTCCTCATTTTTCATTGGTTAGTCTAGCTAAGAGTTTGTCAATTTTATCTATTTTTTTAAAAAACAACTCAGTTTGTTTAGTACTTTAGACTGATTTTTCTGCTCTCTATTTCATTTATTTCTGCTCTGCTCTAATAATTATTATTTCTTTCTGCCTATTTTGGACCCTGTTGACTTTTCTTTTTGTAGCTCCTTACAGCATAAATTTAGTTGGTGTATTTGGGATCTTTCTTGCTTCTTAAAGTAGGCATTTATTGCTATAAATTTCTTTATTAGAACTTTGAGAAGCACCAGCATTTTTCATCAATAATCCCAATAGTCAAGTTTCCTCCTGTCATTTTGAGAAGAAAAAATGATTTAACCTTAAAGGTATAATTAACATACAAACGTCAAATGAGGAGTACACACTCCTGGAACAAAAATGACAGAGGAGAGTCAAAGAAAGACACATCCTCATGAACAGAACATCCAGAAAAGGGGACAGTAAGATCTAAAGACAGATTGGGGATTTTTAATGTATTTCATGATTAGAAAAGTAACCCATCTGTATTACTTCACTACCATTGGGAGAATAAAGATGAGTAAACCTAATAGGAAAATAGTCAACAGTCGTATCAGAGGGCTGACATTTTATTTATTATTTTTTAAGTTTATATTTAAATTCCAATTAGTTAACATATAGTGTGATATTAGTTTCAGGTGTACAATATAGTGATCCAACACTTCTGTACATCTCCCTGTGCTTATCACCAGTGCCCTCCTATATCCCATCACCTATTCCAACCATTCCTCACCCACCTCCCCTCCAGTAACCATCTGTTTGTTCTCTATAGTTAAGAGTCTGTTCCTAGGTTTTCTTCTCTCTCTTATTTACGGTTAACATTTTTAAAAAGATTTCATTTATTTATTTGTCAGAGAGAGAAAGAGCACTAGCAGCAGGAGTGGCCGCTGTGGGAGAAGCAGGCCCCCACTGAGCAAGGAGCCCGCTGTGGGACTCAAATTCAGGACCCTGGGATCATGACCTGAGCCAAAGGCAGACACTTAACTCACTAAGCCATGTGTGCGTCCCAAGGTTAACATTTTTAAAAGTAAAAATGGAACTGTTGCTGAATCCATTTAATGCGTAAGTCACAATTATTTCCTTAATAGGTCCAAGTTCAGTGAGTGTTATGTGGTGGTTGAACTAATCATGCAGTGCGATGTATATACAGCAGTGAAACCACATTAACTTGGAAGCAGATTCTTTTCCATTGTTTTTTACAGCATTGATGTATACTTTATTAAGCCAGAGGATAGCTCTGTCAGGTCTTCTGGTCCTATATCTTCCATGGAAGGACACAAATACATGTGATATGTGTAAGCACCAGAGTTTTGCATCTGGATTTCTGATTTAGCTTGGAGTTGTGTAAAAATGTGTGGAACCACATCTGAAGAAGCAATGGAACCCTTTTTATTTCTCAAACATCAGCGTGATTTATGATCACTAAACCATTTCCCGATCCCTTATTTAAAAATTGGCCACAGCAAAAATGGAAGAGATGCAGATCTAAGGATGTGGAGTACTTGGAAAATGGGTATTCGTGGATCAAATGTTTGGCATGGACTTTGCTGTCAGCACCTCAGGTGCATAATGCATTTCAAATTTTAAAAAGACTATTTTGATTGTGAAATAATTCACACTCAACTGTTTCTTTAGATAGGTCTGAGTAATAGCTACACAAAAAAGAAAGATATTACCTGGAATGAGTTACAACACACTTTTCCAATTTTTCCAACTAAAACTAATAGAAATGTAATTTTTCCATGGCTCTGATAAATAAAAAGTTGCAAAAGAAGTTTTTAATGATCTTATCCATTGCAGGTGCCAGTATGACAAGTGAAGCCATAAATCACAATGGCACATAATGATGTTTTAAAAACAGGCAGGGAAAATTTGAATGTTTCTTGTCAACTTCTTTTGAAATGCAACAATTTACACACCGCTTATGAGACACAGAGTCTCCCAGAACTCTACAACTCATAGATCTACAATAAACCATGATCTCTCCTCAAACTCTAGTTTGAAAATCTTTCTCCTGCAAGAAAATATCAGATCTAGAAAGCATAATATAATTGTAACTAAGATGGAAATTTCTTCAACACTGTAAGTTAGTTGTTATGGTGGTGACTTCCTCCTTGCCACTAGCTGAAATAAGCAGAAGAAACTCTAAGCCATGCTGAAGAAAGTTAGAAGTTCCTGTGGTTTATTTCTACAAGCTCTTAAGAAGTCAGATATTTGGAACTCTAAATTATTTTCTCACAGAAGCACTGTTAAAAAGGTTTCAAGCATAGAGACTGCAGTCAATTGTATTGTACTAGCATTGTATGGTGACAGATGGTAGGTTCCCTTATGGTGAGTGAGCACAGCATAAACATACAGACTTGTCGAATTACTATGTCATACACCTGAAACTAATGTAACCTTGTGTGTCAACTGTACTTCAATTAAAAAATAACGATTAGGCTCTCACAAAAGCCTAACCAATGGTGGTTGCATCTTTTACCTAAAAATTAAGATTGTATGATGGCTGAAAATTTGACAATGAGCTGCAGAGGACTAGTGAGAAATAAAGTAAGCACAGCAACTCTTCAGAGAAATTTCTTTTCCTTCTGTGATTGCACAAATTTGCCCACTCTTCCAGCTTCAGGCCAAAGCTTTTCTCTTCTTAAAATCCACCATTCTTATCTTTCTTCATGTCATTTAGAGAATTAAGCCACCAGGTTTCTCAATATATGCTGCAGTGTTGTATGTAGGGAAAACAGGAAATCCACCAAGAGATTTTAAAACACAATAAAAAACAAGCAAACCAGTTACCATGTTTAGTTGTCTTACAGCTGTGACATGAACTTGTATCTATGGTATTAATTTATTACTGTGATAATGAGGTCAGTAGATTTGGTTTTTTTGTTTGTTTGGTTGGTTGTTTGTTTTTTTGCCTATACTATATTCACTTCTGCACTTTTGCTCTTGAGATGGTAACCTAACCATTCTGTATCCTCTTAAAATTCCAATTTGGTCATACCAATTCTTTATTTCTTTACTGTATATGACAAGAAATCCTTCATATTCTTCCAGAGTCTCATCCTTTCCTTAAACTTGGGGCTAAAGGTAAGCATCTACAGGTAAGGTCAAAGAACCCACCTAACTCCTGAAGTAGGATTTTTATACCAATCTTGTCTCTTGACAATAACAATGACAAAATGCCCACCACTTTTCAGACCTTCTATAAAATATTTTTCTCTTTTCTTCACACATCACTGTCCAAATTCATCTATCTCCTTCATTTCTTTTTCTTTTTAAGATTTTATTTATTTGAAAGAGAGAGAGAGCTGAGAGCCTGATGTTGACTCAATCCAGGACTCCGAGATCATGACCTGAGCCGAAAGCAGTGGCTTAACCAACTCAGTCACCCAGGCGCCCCACCATCTCCTTCCTTTACATGAAATAAAAAAACTCCATGTTTGTGTATTTTTATTTGGAAACTATCCAGATTCTACATAGACTGCCCAGAGATTCTCCTGGATAAGTGTGATTTCATTGTCAACAAATCATACACAAAAAGTAAAACTAAAAATTGCCAAACAAGATTTGCAGTCACAGACTTAAATTTATCCCTAAAACTTATCACAGAAATTAAACCAATTTAGATGGCTAATTTCCCTGACATAAGATAAAATACATTTGTATTGATAATAGGTGTTTGATTTTAGATATGTCCATTATTTTGATGTGCATCAGAAAATGAGATATCCTGAACTGTCCAAGAACTCATATAAAATAAATGACAAATTTAAAAGCTTGAAGTGCTTTATAACCTAATAAGATAGCAATAATGAAATGGAATTAAGTAAGTATATTTCACAATATTCTCCAAGAGCAGAGACACAGAGATAACTTAGCCTGACATTGGTGAGCTGCTTGGAAGAGGGAGTACTGATGAGGTTTCCATGCACACCCCTCCTGCTCATGGCACAATTTTGGTGAAGTCTGTAAGAGCACCAGAGAGAGCTGCAGTGAGCTCCAATGGAAGAAATACTTTGAGTAAGTGGTATATAAGTCAAACGTAAGGTGTGATCCTGAGATTCATTTAGATGGCATACAGCACTTCTCCTTACCACTAGATGTCCAGTCCAATCCTTTGCAACACAAACTGAGGATTCTTTGGAATCCTCTCGAAACCGCTGACTACAGCAGCAGACACTTTCTACCCAAGACAATGGAACAAGATGAATTTTCTGCCTCATCCACACATATTTTTCTGCCCCTTTGCTGTACTACTAATCCTACTTAATATTACAGTTTGGCAATCTTTAGAACTTTCTTATCTTCATACTTTTATTTTTGTCCTTTATGATCTTCTTTTTCCACTGAAGGAAACACAAAACTCTCTTGAACATTTCCTCCAACCCATAAGTACTGCTCTGAATAGCTACATGCTGGATCTGGTGTGCCCACCTGATAGATGTTCTTTCAAATACTTTAGAGGATAGACTCCTTCTTCACCTTGTCCCTTTAGGTCTTTAGTCTCCCTCATGTCATTAATACCAAGCTCCGGTCTTCTAAAAATTGAACGTTAGCCTCATGTTATCAAAGTATTTCTGCTGAGATCATTATGACCTATTAAAAAGAGCTAGTCAATTCCCTCAACACTAATGTTGGAGCTGTCCTGACCACAATGGTTAATTTGTTCCCTTCAGAGACACTTTAAGTGTGTTTCAAATTGATTCAAAAAATTTGTTCTCATAAAGGGATTCAAAATCCACCTCTTCCTGTTGAGATAAATAATCTTCACCTTCCTTATATGGTCTGTACCGCCCAGAGCATTCCTTGCCACGTGGACATCACATTTACACATGGCTGCCAACACACATTTACCGTATGTGCTCAGGATAGTTGTTAGGGACTCGCAATTAGCTCAGGGCTATCTCAGCTCCAGAGGATTGTGTTTCCATTGGAGAAATTGCCCCCAAGTTCCCCAAATTGTGTGCACACAAGCTTATTTGCACAGCTTTCAGAGGGGACAACCGAGATGTGTCTTCATGAATACCATGTCAACTGCAATTCTCATTTCAGGGTTACTGAAGCGGGGAGGTTTGTACCAAGCTTGCCTTTGGCACTAGGAGAAGTTTAAAAGCCCAACCATGAGCCAGAATCGTTGCAGAGAATCAGACTGTTTTCTGTCTTGTTTTGTTCCTTCCTCTTAATTAACCGTGGGGAAAGGCAAGCTACACAAACATGTCTTGCTACAGCACCTGCAGACCGTGAGGTGAGTAAGTTCATGACTCAATTACCTGGTGCTCCGAAACAGCCCAGCTGCATTCATACGTGGGTTTTCTAGCCTAGACTCCTGGTTTCAAGATTCATTTTGAGAATATTTTTTTCTTTCAGATAATTGGCTTTTCTCATTGGCTGATGTATCCTGTAAAGAATTTTAAATAATACTGGGAAGCTATTGTCACCTCAAAGGATCCACCCAATCTCCTGGTATAGGAGAGATTAGCTTTAGTTGGGCCACAGACCCTTAGATGGGCCACAGATTATTCTCTAAATAATCGCCTTACAAAGGTACCTGGGTGGCTCAGTGGGTTAAAGCCTCGCCTTCGGCTCAGGTCATGATCTGGAGTCCTAGGATCGAGCCCCGTATTGGGGCTTCTCCCTCTCTCACTCCCCCTGCTGTGTTCCCTCTGTCGTTGTGTTTCTCTCTGTAAAATAAACAAATAAGGGCGCCTGGGTGGCTCAGTGGGTCAAGCCTCTGCCTTCGGCTCAGGTCATGATCTCAGGGTCCTGGGACCTAGGCCACATCGGGCTCTCTGCTCAGCGGGGAGCCTGCTTCCTCCTCTCTCTGCCTGCCTCTCTGCCTACTTGTGTGATCTCTCTCTCTGTCAAATAAATAAATAAAATCTTAAAAAAAATCTCCTAAAAATGCTGTATTTAGCCACAGTAAGAACCTGAAGAGCCTGGAGTAGTGCGCCATGGCTTACTGAGTCTGCCTTTGACCAGATCAGAGACTGAGAGAGAGAAGCAGCCCCTGATGCCCAGGAGATGGCCAAGGACCCTGATCTAGAACTTTGTATCGCCATGAACTGGCCTGACACTGAGAAGTGGGCCTTGACCTTCTCCTGTTAGACACAAAAATCATTTCAACATCATACAGTGAAAATGAAGGATCAAGACAGAAACAAGAAACCTCCCATTATTGTCTGGACACAGACACAAATACTGTCTAAGGCAAAGAAATGCCCAAACGGCTCGTGTTCTAACCAATAGGACTAGCTGCTGGTGCTTGAAGAATTACAGTCTAAACCTCAGTCTACGTGTCCCTGACGGCATCCGTTTGAGGAGGACTTGCTTCCTTAAACTCTCCTCAGGTCTTCCAAGACAAGTCCAAATGCTGTAGGAACTCTCCCCTGACCTCTCCCCAGTGTGCCTTCTCCTCAGCGGGAAACGATAAGACGGCTTACCTACTGTTGTGTTTCTGTGAGCTTTGGAGGAGGTCGAGGGAAATCTCATTCTCTTCCTCAAGTAGCTTCTTTGGGAAAGAAGATCCATTTGAAATTCCCATCTGGGAAGTTATGGGCAGGATTCTGAGATCGTGGTGGGACAGGGCCTGCGGGAAGCTCGGAGGGTGGGAGAATCTGGAATGTGAGACACACAAAGAGCACACTGACCTTGAGCAGCCTTCTGGGGGAGAAATGCCTCTTGGGGTTGTCTTATTTCCTACGTTCTCTTTTTTTTCCTATAATTCCTAGTTGTCTAGAGAGAATCCACCTTTTTCCAAGATTAGTTCAGAATGAGGGCTAAGGCAAAGTATGCAGTGAGTCAGGCAATCGGTTCAGAGAACTAGCTACTTCTACTTCTACTACTGAGAATTCACAAGGTGAGGGAGGTGAGCAATCAGAGGGGACAAAATGTATATTCCAAGAAAGATTCCTGGGGATCTTCTGCTGAGACATTGCTCCTGCAAGAAGACAGCAGATCTGGAACTTCCCCTACCCTGCCTCAAAGAACACTTTGGGCTGTGTCAACCCTGATTTGGTACAATTTCTACACTTTTTAGGAAAACTGAGTAAATGTATCACCATATTTATAGTCACAAGCAATAACTTTCACAATGCTTCTGTTGTATGTTAGATTCTCAGAAAAGGCCCATTTGAGGAAAATCGATTGACAATACTTGTTTTCTGAAAGACGTAGAGATGGAGCAAGAAAATCAGAAACAACATGGAATTTCATGCTGTCCCTGTCGGTGACAGAGGGGCATGTCAGCCTTACTCGTCCTCAGTAGTTCTGTCACTGAGAAGATTTCTATTGGGAGAATCTCTCTCTCTTGGGTTTCCTCTCATCTAAATGGACTACGTTAGGGCTGGTTTTTGTGTCATAGCATAATGTCATATTCTAGAAGAACAATACTAAATGGAAACAAGTTGTGCTTTTCCTGGAGAAGGTATCAGGCAGACAGTATGGCCCAGCACCAACTCCAGGCTGAGACGGTATGGCCCAACACCAACTCCAGGTTGTGGAGAATGAGGAAAGCAAGCGGGCTCAGCTACGGGACTGGAGGTCTGTGCCGCTGTTGAGGTAGAGACGCCTGGACCTGGGACGTCCCTGAGGTGTGGGAGCAGGCGGTCATCTTGTCCTCTTCCCGTGGTCGGCGGCGGCATTTGGTGACAGTCCTGCTCACCACAAAAGCACTGGCTATTTCTACCATGGCTGTGTAGATGGGGTGCCACGAAGGAAAGATTTTCATTTCCCTGCTTTTTCATATAATGACTGATATGCTTTCTGATACCCAGGGGTCCCAGAAGAGGGTTAGCGGAGATATCAGACAGGCTTATCCTCATTCTGGAGCACCGAGGTAGAGGGGACATTCATGTTTTCATTTGTTCATCTTATCTCTCTCTTTCTCTCTGTCTATCCACACACACACATACACACACACACACAGACACACACACATACATGGAAGATTAGGTCGATTTTATATAGAGAGAGAATTTACATAGACAGGTATATTTTCTATATATATAGAAATAGAACTTAGCAATCCACTGGAAAAGAAAATAAGAATGTAATTTAATTATGGAAACTCTTATATTCATGTACTGATTTGAGGATTAAATGAGCAAAACTCAAAACGAATTAATTTTCTTGATTGCCCATGGTAATATGTAGCATTTGTTTTACTGTTTTGTAGGTAATACATTATAAATTAATGGAATAAATACCTGTTCGTGCTTTGATCATACTGTGCAGCCCAAGGTCATGAACAAGGATGAATGTCTCTGAAAAGGAAATATAATGTTGCTACGGTGTTTATCTTATTTGTTCCTATCTTAGATCTAACATCTGGGACTCTCAGATTGCCATTTTGACTTTCATTAAAGTTTTGTGTAATTAGATTTCAGAGTGTAAATGGTGTCTACGGACACATTCATAGCTTTCTCAGCCCAAACATATCTAAATTCTAACAATTTCTATTTTCTGAAATACCAAGCATATGTTGGTACATCCAGTGGATCGCCCTTGCATAGACAAAGATATACTTCTTCAAGCTTTGTAATTGTATATTATATTTAACCTTTTAAAAATAAATATAAAATAAAAATATGTGACCACTTGATCTGATTGCTGGTCCTTTATTTAGGTGAAATTTTCTATCTGAAAGATCATGGAAATGATAATAGTTTAAACATCTAATATTTTTTTTCCTGCAAAATGAATTTATGAAAACATACTAGTTCTCGCTTATTTTTCTTTCCAAACGGGGTGGGCTCACTGTAATAAACAAGTACAGTGGAACTTAATTTTCTGTCATCACAACAGCCTGGAACAGAAGCTCGTGGATAGTCCCAAGTTGGTCTGCTCTGTCTCCACGAAAGTCCATTGAGAGTGGGTTAAGTAAAAGGGTTAGGGTTAAGCATCAACAATTCTCTTATTTCCTGTCAGGAGGCTTTGAGGTTCAGGCCTTGGGAGGAAAACGTTAAAGAACTAAAAGCAAAATAAATCATACTGTATTATTTCTATTGACTCACAATGACGGAAAATAACTCTTGCTGCTCTTTGAAGAGAAAACTTTGTGAATCTGTCAACAAAAGTCTAGTGAATTCCTTGCCCTGGGTACCACATGGACTTTTATATAAAAGTGTTGGTCAAAAGCCTTATTCTCTGGCAACTTAAGGGTTTCTAGGAACAGAACTGTGAGCTTGAAGTCTTTCTGAAAGATGAGAGAAAGAAAAAGAGAAAGAGAGAAGGAAGGAAGGAAGGAAGGAAGGAAGGAAGGAAGGAAGGAAGGAAGGAAGGAAAAGAGGTAGGGAGGGAATAAGGAAGAAAGGAAAGGAAAGAAGGAAGAAAGAAAGAACCTAAAGCCCAGAGAAAGGTAACTTGCAGAGCCTGAGATAACCTGACTATTGTCCCCTAAGCATGAGAATTCTATATTCAAATACCTTCTGCCTCTTTCTCTGCATTCAAACTCTGCTCAGTAAAAGGCTCTCAAACCAAGAATTTCACTCACAACTTTCGCTTACATTGTTACTTAGAGCAGTTCTCCATTCTAAGGGAAGATTGAGGGTGTTACATATCCAGGGGTAATGAAATAAATTGTAGTAGGTTGTGCTGAAGACAAAAAGAGACATGTTTCAGGCCTCCCTCATCGCTAGGAGGCAGGGCAAGTCATCCTGGATCACGGAAAACAGAAAAGGGCTTTCTCAAGGACAGCCATCTACTGGTCCTTTCACCACTATGAATCTTTAAATACAGGCAGGGTAGAGAAAGCTCAGTCTATTTTACATTCTTTTCTCTTTTCTCTGCCAGTCTTCACACAGTTTCTATAATGTGGTTTCTAAAAATTCTTTCCACCATATAATTCACTGGAGGCAGATCACAAATCAGGTTTTTGTTCTAACTTGTTGAAAGGTGGAAAACTCACATTGCCTTGGCCTTCAGAAGGAATAGAGGTTCTTCAATATTTAAGTGAATTAATGAATCAATCAACTATATTCCCTCAAAAATTCTCGAGTAACCTTTGGAAGTTTTCAGGAATCTTCCTATAAACTTCAACATAAATATCATTAGCCCACTTGGAAAACCTCAAAAGCCTAGTGCTCATTTTCTGTGAAATAGTATGATGCTTATAAACTTGAAGTGTCCATGTACACACACACACACACACACACACACACACATTTCTATGTAATTTCTCTGAGTGTGGGGGGGGGGCGAGTTATGTCCCGTAGATAATAAATAAGCTGGATCAGCAACAAGGTGCCTGTGATATTTTTATGATACTTCTCTTTTAAAAATAGTTATTGGGCGCCTGGGTGGCTCAGTTGGTTAGGCGACTGCCTTCGGCTCAGGTCATGATCCTGGAGACCCGGGATCGAGTCCCACATCGGGCTCCCTGCTCGGCGGGAAGCCTGCTTCTCCCTCTCTCACTCCCCTGCTTGTGTTCCCTCTCTCGCTGTGTTTCTCTCTATCAAATAAATAAATAAAATCTTAAAAAAATATGATTTGATTATTTGCTTCTTACATTCAAAGAAACCCCTGGGAATAGCAACTTGAAATATTAACATGAAAGGGTTTTTAGCTATGTTGAATTCAGACTTCAGTTATTTCTTGCAGCTTGTCCAATGGAAACCAGTTAAGCAGCTTGAGAATGCTGGCACTTTCGTCACATAGTGTACCTTAGAGTAAAGCCATCCTATTTTCTTGATATATTCACAATCCTTTATTGATAGTGAAAGACATAATTAAAAGGCATATTTCTAAAAATCCAAAGGAAGCTTGGGAGGGACAGTCATCAATGAAATTAGGCATGTTGTTTCTTGAAGCTTCTATCAGTTTTGCCATCATTCTGCTAGAGGTCCCAGCAATATTCAGCACCCTATCTCGAGCTGGACATACTCCACTACTGAACTTCTAGATACAGATACGAGAGGTGAATTTCCCTACACCCACTTGAGTTGTAGCTCAGTTTTTCCTCCTCTGTTTTCCTGTTGTGATTCCCCTGAGATGTTAATGGCACTCAAGGCAATAAGCTAGAAGGAGAGCTAATGTCTTTGTAGGAAAGCAGGCAACTTTCTTTTTTAATTAATTAATTAATTAAACATTAATTAATTGATTAATTAATTAGAGAAAGCTAGAGAGAGCTGGAGAGAGAGCATGAGCAGGGAGGAGAGGCAGAGGGAGAGGGAGAAGCAGACCCTGGCGGAGCAGGGAGTTTGACATGGGACTCGATCCCAGGAATCTGGGATCGTGACCTGAGCCGAAGGCAGATGCTCAACCAACTGAGCCATCCAGGCACCCTGAAAGCAGGCAACTTTTTGTTTTTATTTTGGAAAATAATATTTCCTAATGGAAGCTGAAAGAAACATTAAAAGTTTGTGGAAACAAAGGTTGGAGTGCATTTCTGTGTAAACACTGGTACCCACAAGCTTATGGTCCAATTTTTTTTCTGCCAACATTGTTCACTTTGGGGAAGGGAGAGCTACGGCACGGAGGCCTTTGCGAAGCAACCTCTTTCATCCTCACACCCACTGAGGATCAGGAAGGACACATCGAAATCCAGTGTGCAGATGTTTTTTCTATGGGCTGCGGAATGACATCTTTTGTGGTTTGGCTTCTGTTTCCCTGATGACTAAAAATGTTGGTACTTTTACATTTGCTTAGATGCTGTTTATGTATCTTTTGTGCATTTTGTGAGATTTATCTCTATGTGTTAGGTTTTGAGTTTTAAAACATTTTAAATGATATTTTCTTTAATTTTCCTTTAAAGATTTAATTAATTAATTTATTTTTTTTGACAGAGAGAAACACAGCTAGAGAGGAAACACAAGCAGGGGAGTGAGAGAGGGAGAAGCAGGCTTCCTGCCGGGCAGGGAGCCCCATGCAGGGCTGGATCCCGGGACTCCGGGATCATGACCTAAACCAGAGGGAGTTGCTTAACCAACTGAGCCACCCAGGCGCCTCTTCTTTAAAATTTTTATATTCACATTTTTTCTTACTATTAAATGGGAATATATTTGATGTTTGTATATAGACCCTTTAATCCTGCAACCTTGATAAATTCACTTATTCTAGTAGTTTTTTTAAATTATTATCATTTTATTTTTAAGTAATCTTCATACTCAATGTAGGCTCAAACTTACAACCCCGAGATTAATAGTCGCATGCTCCACTGACTGAGGCAGCCAGGAGCCCCTGGGGGTTTTTGTTTATTTTTCTTTTCTTTTATATTTTTCATGAGATTTTCCTATGTATACAATGATATCATCTTTAAAAGAGCATTGTTTTATTCATTTATATGAGCTTTGAATGACCTCCTGCTTCATGCTTTCCTGCACTGAGTCTTGCAAAATAATGTTGAATTAGAGGTGGTGAGAGCAAATCTTCTTGACCTTTTTCATTTTTACTTTATCCTGTTAGTGAAGCAACTTATAATGACAGATTGTGAAATGTTGAACCAATGTGTACATCCAGAAAAAAAAAAAAACCTCTCTTGGTAATAATGTATTCTCTATTGTCAAATTAGATATGGTTATATTTTGTTAATAATTTTTGGTCCTATGTCCATGGGAGATACATGTCTATATTTTCTTTCCTGGTAAAATATTTATCACATTTCATTATCACAATTGTTTGCCAAATAAAATTTTGAACAATTTTCTTGTATCAATTTTTTATAAATGTTTGTGTAAGACTGGTGTGATTTTCTTAAGCGTTTTATAGAATTCAGTATTATAGTTATTAGGACCTGAAGCCTTTTCATTTTGGAAAGACTGTTCTTCTTTTTCTTAAGTGTCATTGACACACAATGCTATATTAGTTTCAGGTGTACAATATAGTGATTTGACAATTCTGTACGTCATTCAATACTTACCATGATAAGTGTAATCCCCTACCTGCCACTACACAAGGGAACTTCCATACTATTGACCACACTCCCTGTGCTGTGTTTTAATCTCTATGACTATTTACTTTGTAACAGGAAGTTTGTATCTCTTAATCCTTTGTATCTATTTCTCTCATCTCCCCACTCACCTTCCCTCTGGCTACCACCACTTTGTTCTCTTTATTTAAGAGTTTGGTGTCTATTTTTTGTTTGTTGATTTGTTTTGTATTTTAGGTTCCATATACAAATTAAATCATATCTATAGTATTTGCCTGTGAAAAGATATTTTACTTATCACTCAATATATTTAATAAAAGATTCTGTAGATTTTTCATATCTCCTTGTGTCAGTTTGATAAGTTTTCCATTACAACTCTATAGTAAAACTTATTGACATAACATTTTCTTGACTTTTACTTTAATATCCTTTTAACACTGGGTATATCTGATATTTCTAACTTGTCTTTTCTTTTTTATTTTCAAGATTAGTCTCATTAATTTTACTACTTTTAACTTTTTAAAGAATTTGATGTTGACATCTTACATTTTCTGACTTTGTACATTATTTCTATATTTATGTTTATTAATTACTTTCTTCTACATAGTTCGGACTAAATTTGCTCTTTCTTTGGTAACTTCCTGATGTCAAAACTTAATATCATCTTTAATGGAAAATAATGAAAGGCCTTTCCCCAAAATCAAAATCAAATTCATACTCAATGTAATAAGAAGAAAAAAGAGATAAATAAAAGACATATGGATTGGAAAGGAAAAAAAAAAAGACTACCACCCTTCGATTTTTCTCTTAGCAGCCATAAGAATATCCTAGGGCTGCAAGAGCAAATTTTCACAAGCTAGGCTACTTAAAACAACAGAAATTTATTCTCACACACTTCTGGAGGCTGGAAGTCTGACTCAAGATGTCAGTGGGCCATTCTCTGAAGCAAGGTCTTCTTTCTGAAGGTTTCAGGGAAAAATGCTTCTTTGACTCTCCTAGGCTCCATTGGTTGCCAACAATATGACATTCCCTAGCTTCTGGTTGCATAATTCAGTACTGTGAGTCTTTTTTTAAAAAAAATATTTAATTTATTTATTTGACAGAGAGAAACACAGCTAGAGAGGGAACACAAGCAGGGGGAGTGAGAGAGGGAGAAGCAGGCTTCCCGCCGAGCAGGGAGTCCGATGCTGGGCTGAATGCAGGGCTCGATCTGAGGACTCCAGGATCATGACCTGAGCTGAAGGCAGACGCCTAATAACTGAGCCACCCAGGAGCCCTGGTACTGTGAGTCTTCACACAGACTTCTTTCCTCTGTACTTCTGTCTAAGTACAAATCCCCTTCTCCTTTCTCTCATAAATATATCAGTCCTTGGCTATGGCCCCACCCTCACCCAATATGGCCTCATCATAATTTGATTACATCTAGAAGACTTTATTTCCAAGTAAGATCATATTTACAGATACTGGGGTTTATGACTTAATATCTCCTGGGGGGAATATTTCCATATACTATAGGAACCACAGTTGCTTTTCCCTGTATCCTGATCATTTCAACGTTTGTTCTCTTCACAGGAAAGTGACTTGCCCTAGCTAACAATATTTCATCTCATGTTTCTAACACAGAGACATTTCTAATAGCTTTGGGGAGGGTGACAGGCAGGCACAAGGAGAGCACAAGTCTTGATCACTACTACTGTCTCATGTGTCTCTGCTTACCCACTCCATGCAGCCCACGCCTGTCCTGTGATAATCACTCTGTGTGTGTGAACACACAAAGCAGGTACCTTTGTTCACCAGCATGTGTCTTTGGTAAAGGAAAGGAATGGGAGATGAGGCACAGATAGTTTCAAGAATTAATCTGGACTATCATCATGGCTTTGCTTGAATGCAGCAGGGAGCAGTTTCTTGCACTTAGAGGGGACTGTTTAACAGACTATGTGGGGTTTTAAACTTTTGTTTAGGCTCATAGGAAACTGTCAAGGAGCCTCGGCCTTATGGCGATGACTTAGAGGAGGTCATCTCTACGAAAAACCAATCCTAGAATAAGATCAGCGGAAGAAAGGAAAACCATTTATGAAAAGAGGCTAACATCCTGGATTGAACAACTTCCTTAAAATTAATTGTATAATTACACATATATGAATATATACATAAATATATACATGTGAGTGCATATATATACATGTGCATATGTATATATTTATGTATGAAATTATGTCCTTTACAATGTAGTGTAGAAGAAAACAGAGGTCTCAACTGGTAAATTACTCTGATCCTTGAGTTAATCTAAGTCTTTCAGTCAGGTAGGTGGACACTGACTAACTCAACAACTAGCTTCTATCTCTTGCTCCAATAATGGTCTTCTAGTTGTTGCTGTATTCCAAAACCTGAAAAAGAAAGAACTCTATAGGAAGAAGTCACCCTTAAGGAAGCAAGCCAAATGTTGCTCATTTCACTTCTGCTCATATTCCATTGCCCTGAAATTAACCATATAGTCCGATTTCAAGAAAAGCTAAGAGGTGTTTGTTTTTAGTTAGTTGTGTGCCTAGTTGAAGTGTGAGGGAGTCCTTTTGCAAAAGTTTAAAGTAGAGAATAGATGTTATAAAAAAGTGTTTAGGATCCACCAAATCCCTAAAGATCCTTTAACAAAACCGAGTGTACGTGCTTATTAAACGTTTGAAAAGCGAAGAAGAGGAGGATATACTTGCTTAGCTGATAAAGACCTCAAATGTCAAACTTAGATTAAATGGTGAAATATTTAACAAAAGTTCCTTACCATCATAGCTAATAAAGCTAAAAAGGTAAGCTAGGGAAAAATAGGTAATTATTTTCAGAGGATTCAGTGATCTATTTGGACTGAAAAACAATTAACAACTAAAATCAATCAAACTTAAGAAAAAAAAAAAGCAACATCAGAAAAGTACAGATAGGCCCCAAAGTACGATGGTTTGAGTTAGGAGGTTTGACTTTATGATAGTGTGAAATAGCTGTGCTTCAGTAGAAACCATACTTTGAATTTTTAATTCGGATCTTTTCCCAGGCTAGTGGTATGCGGACCCTTCTGCCCCGTGATGCTCGGTGGTTCCTGCAGCTCCTGGTCAAATACATGATCAGGAAGGTCAGCAACTGACAAGCCGATAACCACTGTTTGTCACTTTCATACAGTATTCAGTGCCTTACATGAGACATTCAGCAAAGGCATTGGTCTGGTGATTTGCCCCAAATGCAGGCTAATGTAAGCCTGATGGAGCCTAGGCTAAGTTACGGTGTTCAGTAGTTAGGTGTATTAAACACATTTCTGAATCACAATTTTTTCAGACTTACAATGAGTTTATATATTTTATAATACATAACAACTTTATTGGGAATAAACATTCGTAAACTACAGGGACCAAATTAAGTTTGCTCTGGCAATGAGTAATGCACTTAACAAAAGCCTAGGTCTAGATTTAAAAGGGCATACCAGCATAAAATATTATACTGAAAGACATAAAATTTGACTACAAAGACATATTTCTCTCCCAAGTAATCTATATAGTTAACAAAATTCTATTCAAAATTTCAAAGTGATTTAGAATTACTGGCTGATTTCAAAGATAATCTGGAGGAATAAATTTGCTAAAAAAAGTGTATATGGAGTTAATGGATTACAACAATTAGCAAAGCAGTGGGAAAATATATAATATTTATTAAATGATATTAAGGTAATTGGCTATTCAAAAATTTTCAAAGTTAAGGCTTCTGTCTCTTATTACATAAAAGTTCATAAGGATTTTACTTTTGAGAAAATATAAAAAATTATTTCTATATTCTTGGAGTTAGGAAGATTTTTGTAAGCATATAAAATATTTATTTATGTTATTTTTACATGTACTTTAAACTTCTGGATGTCTAAGTTTTCCATAACAAAATTCAAAGTGAAATGATAATATATATATAATAAAAGATTAATAACTTAGTGTATAAAGATCAATAAATTAGAAAATGTCGAATACCCAGTAGAACACCAAGCAAAAGAAGTGAGTAAGCAATTTGAAGAATAACACTTAATTGTTCCAAAATTTTAAAAAATAAAGTGCTCAGTTGATTAAGCATCCAACTCTTGGTTTTGGTTCAGGTCATGATCTCAGGGTCATGAGATTGAGCGCATGTCAGTTTCTGTGTTCAGTGGGAGTCAGCTTGAGATTCTCTCCCTCTTTTTCTGCCCCTCCCCCCTTTTAAATAAATAAATAAAATAAATCTTTTAAAAAAGTCAGTTTTACTATGTAATTTGTAATAGCAAAATATAATACTTTAAAGAGATACCAAAATGTAATATTTTAAACAGTTACCAAGGGTTGGCAAAGGAAACTGGACACTTATAACATTTCTCATTAATGAATCACAATAAACTTTATGGAAGACTACTTTGAAATTGCAACTGATACTTTCTGAGCATTGGAAACTGGCTTCTGGATGTAACAATTTTCTTTCTAGAAATTTATGTTTCAATATTATTATGACTTAAACATATTATTAATAGTTTTGTTTCATCTACAAAAACACTTTGTTAATAAACCAAAGGCCCCATATTGATATTTTAAGAAATAAATTACAGAATATTCATAAATCAGTATATTAAAAATCAATTAAAAAGATAAAGAATATTTTAAAATAAAAATGCTCTCCATATTTTTGAATTAAAATATGTAATATGGATATAAAATCATAAATGTCTCTAAATTAATCATTCATCGATGCTTGTCTTTTGCTTTTTTTTCCCTCTGTGGCAAACGTTAAATTTTAGAATATGAAAAACAATTTTTTAAAAACCTCTCTCTTTATATAAAAAAAAATAAAAGAACACATACTTGGTTTATTTCTTATAGAAAAATTTTCCGTCTGTCGTTTGGAACGTCCTGAATCCATTAATAACTGCTCTGTCAGTTGGACTTTTCCATGAATCTAGTTTAAAAAGCAGAAGAAAATGCGTACTTGCAGCCATAGCCTATGTTGTGTCTATTGAACTGCGATTCTTCCCCTTTCCAGAAATTTCTATCCCCCACTTTGCCCTTTCCACACAGTTCCGACGAAGCCTTCTACTCCTAGACATTACCTAAGAGGCTCCCCTCTGCGGCTCTCACATGCTTGTGACCTGAGCCCACATGTCCCTGTTCCTCCGGAATGATGCTCACACCGGCCTGCAGCTCTGCCTCCGGGGCCCTGAGCAGCTAAGTCATTGACATCACTGGAATGTCAGGACTTATAATTAAACTGCACACTTAACATCTTGTGAAAGAAAAACAAAGGGGACTTCCTGCCTCCTTAGGTGCTATCCCGAAAGGATCAGCCTCAATCAAGTGGGAAACAGGTTTATCTGCACAGCCAAGAGGGGCAGAAACTCTGCCTTCATTAATAAAAGTGTCAATTAGATTGACAGTTGAGCCTTTGGGTCAGATGATAAGTCCTGAGGTCTGTGTGCGGTGCGCTGGGCTGGCCGGGTTCTGCCGCTGCCCCCGGGCTGACTGAGCCGCGTGCTGGCAGGGTGACTCCCGGCTCCCACCGAGGCTGAGACTGAGACACTGGGGCTGCCAGGCTGCCTCAACTGCTTTCCATTCTTTCTGTTCTTCACTGGGTCTCTCCTTCCCCCAGACCCCAGATCTCTCCTGCTGCCTAGCTTTTTTTACTTTCAAGCACAAAGCTGAGGAAATCATGCATTTTGAAGGATTATAGATTAACTATGCTCCCATATTTAGGTCTGTGTACATTTTTGATAAATGTTATAAGAAAAGGTCAGTGTTTGCCTTCAAGGAATGGGTTGCTATTACTGGGATTCCCGGCATCAGAGTATTTTGCCAGGTGATTCAGGGAACCCACAGATAATTGTCTGCTACAGGGCCAGGAAATTACAACCCCAAGGCCACAAAATCAATGGCCATTGATTTTAACATATGTCTGTCCAGACATGATCCTCTGCAAGAAAATTATAGTGAGCAGTGTGCCATCCAGAAACGCTAGCGCGTACTTGGGGACACTGGTGAGTGGGGGGTCTTTGGCTAATCTAGGACACCCTCAAGCCCTATGGCTTTGATTTCCTCAGTTCTTGAAGAGAACAGAAACAATAAATATTACCTCCACAGAAGTTAGCATGAGGATCAAATGAGATTATGTATGCAGAAACTCATAGGAAAAGCTTAAAGCATCATACAGGAAAATATAAACGCATGGTTATTGCATTTCTGCTTTCCTGGAAAGTAGAGCTACCCTCCCTGTCCAGTATCTGTAACCACATGAGAGGTAAGCACCACTCCGTTCTCTGTTTGACAGTTGGGGAAAGTGAGGCTCGGAGAAGTTAAGTCAAGTATCTGCCCAGTAGCTTATTATTTGTAAGTCAGTTTTCCACATGCTTGTTCAGTGTGGCATTCAAAATAGGGCCTGGGTTGGGGGAGAAAGTTATTATATGAATGAATGAATGAATGAATGAATGAATGAACGAACACAGGAAAATTCATGCACAGGTGCTAACTCCTCTCCACACTCATTCTGGAACAAAAAGGGTGTAGAGAAACAGAAAGAAATAGGGTTTGGAGAAGTTGCTGAAAACCAAGGGAATTTCTGGGTGAAGAGTCTACGAATTCAGTCTAATGGGGGCAATCTAAGGTTTTAGCTGCTGTTTTGACTTCTCCCTCATGTACGTCCCTAACTGCCTGATGTCAGACAATACACATTTCCCATCTCTCTCTAAGTACTGCAGAGTGAAGCGCGATCAGAGCCAACCAGATGAACTGTGTTTTCTAACAGCCTTTCAGCATTCTGGATATAAGACCTAAAAGCTTTTCATACTTAGATAATAGGGGACAGTCTTTTAATTGCTAATTAAAGCACCTTAGATTCTCTTCTTCAGTAACTGTGTTTACATTAAAAGAAGAAAAAATGCTAGATAATAGCTTTAAAAAAATTTTTTTTTAATTTGACACACAGAGAGAAATCCTTCCCCGCAGGGAGCCTGATGCAGGCCTCCATCCCAGGACCCTGAGATCATGACCTGAGCCGAAGGCAGAGGATTAACCCACTGAGCCACCCAGGCACCCAGGATAATAGCTTTTAAAGAAAAACACAGTTAACAATTACAGGTATTTTGCAGAGTATAAAGTTGGGCTTACAATCATCTTATTAGTGATGTTTGTGATATAAAGTTGTAGGCATTTATTGAAAAAGGTCTATTTTCTGCATGATATGTATCTAGAAACATAGTTTCATTTTAGTTCATAAGCCTGAGTACTACCTGGCGTGGGGCACGGTGTACCCTCTCGATCTGTAAAGTGTATATGCCTGGGAAAGTCAAATAAAATTTATCGTCTGAAGCTATCTAACTCAAAACTTTCCTACCCAAAACTCCTGGTGGATTGCCAAGAGTGGGCTTGAAGTATTAGGAAATCAAAAATATGTAGGTCAGTAGGAGCCAATAGGCCCTTATGGGCATCTCTTCTTCAAAGGAAGGTATTTTTTGAAAATGTAAAGGATTATTGAGAAGGGATCATGTAGACATCTGTAATAATTCCTTTACATGGCATCATTATTAAGTCTCTTGAATTCCGGAGCAGATTCGGATTGACTGAAAAATTGATGAAAAATTCCAAGGACTGCAAGAGAACAGAGTAGAAACACCTTCCCTCTTTCGTACCCCATTGCCCAACTGGATCTGCTTCGGACCCACTGCTCCTCCTCGCTTCTGGTAACCCCGCCAAGGCCTTCCACACACGCAGCAGGGTTTGACCTTCCTCCAGGTTGCTGGAGACCCCGGGAGCTGGTCGGAGCCCGAGAGCTGTTCACTGAAGGAGCAAGTGGTTATTTATGGCCCAGGGTCACCTTGGGTGACATGTGTTATTGCACTGCCTCCCATCTAATCAGGGACGGCTAAAAAATAATTAAATCAACCCACTCCCGACGCGACAGATGACCTGCTAGAGTCCGCTCAAGTCTGAGTGACGCGAAGATGAATGGCCCCATTATCAGGAGCTCACACAACACTATTAAACGGCCTCATCTGCCATTTTCATGACCACGAGCTGCAGTTGGTGTAATGGAAACAAAAAATGTCACACTTCGGGAGATGGATTTCTCTATGGAAATAGCATCATGTCTTCCGTAGGGCTCGCGCTCCAACGAGGGGATCATTACTGTGAAGGGTGCTGACCGGTCCGCCTGGGTCTGGGATTCAAGAAGAATTAGAAAACGCACCTCTGTAGCAGCAAGCACGGTGTCTCTCCTTTGCTTTTTATAATTTGGTAGGGCACAGGGAGACAAGCAGATGAAGTTGCAAGTAAGAAATCATGTCTTCTCCCCCAGTGTCTCCTTTGGAGCGGTCTGGGTAAACCTGAAGACTTGGGCTCAGTTTCCCGGTTGTCAAATTGATTCATCCTTTATTATAAGAAACTTTGGAGTCGTACTGTTGCAGCACTGATGAGAGTGTCGCTAAATAATGCCGAATTTGTTACATTTAGATATAAGGCGGAAGTGTATCACATGTTATGATTATACCCGTGTCTGTATGTATGTTTACACACCCATATACATACATACACATACACATGTGTGCATAGTCAAGGGTTGGGAGGAGTCTGGGGTTTGGGGGAGACTGAAAGATTGACAAAGCAGAACCGGCCTCTAGTAACTTCCCCCTCGTGGTTCCTCTGTTTTCCTGTGCAGAATATTATTCTAGGGTCTGTGTTCAGGCACACAGTGGTTGAAACTCTTAGAAAAACAAAAAGTGCTCTCTGGTTCTAGATATTTTAATGTATTAAACTAGACTAATAACAGAAACAGAGAAAACTTACAACTCTGGTCTTGGGCTTAAAAGTGAATTCCGGTCAGGGCCTATGTGTTCCCAGCACGCCTAAGTGTTCCGTGGCTTAAATGGCAGCGGGAACGGAAAGCTCAGGGCCCTCCACCCCCTCAGCGGCCACCAGCGGGGCACACGGCGTCTGGAAGTCAGGCTACAGCATCTGTCCAGTAAATCCCGCTTTCTAATTGCGCAAAGGAATGGTGCGCATAGAGTGTTTGGAGTTCTCTTTAGGATCTGTTTATTGTGGGCAGGGCCCTGGGGTCACTACCAGATTTGGGATTTCTATCTGTAAAACACACGACCATGTGACCATGTGTCACTTTGGACAAGCTGTGTTGGAAATTATTCCCTCTTCCTCTGTGTTCGTCTTCTCTGTACTTCCCTTCCTTCTGGTAAACCCATCAGATATGGTACAACACCTCCACACTAAATGAAAAGAGGCAGAGAGGGAATATGATCTGAGTGGTAGCACTATCCTGCCCCCTGGAAATTGTCCTTTCTTTACAATCTAGCAGAGAAGCTTCACCTCCAGGACATCCTTCTGGCAGTTCTCGCCGGCCCTGGAAGGCCACACCAGGGGATCCCGGGGATCCATCCATCAGGAGAGATCCAGCCGAGCCCCACGCTCTGCCCATCCCCGCTACATTTGATTCCTGCATCCACCCTGAACTTCCAGCTCCTGGATCATCAGGGGCAACGCTTCCCCCATCTTTGTATTTCAAGTAAAATCTTTATTGTTCCCTGGCCACACGGAACACAATAAATATCTACTACATTATCTGAAGAAGCAAAAGTCAAACTATTACTATTTAAGAGGTAGGCGTTGGTGGCTGAGGAAGATTCCCTACGTGGACGGGCTGCACGATAGGTTTCTTGGTGGGGACCGAGAGGAATTCACTCAGATGCTCAGAAGAGGCTACAAAGCTCATGTGAAACCACTTGGAGAAAGACTGTGTGGAGGGAGCTGGTTTTCAGAGCCATCCCCGTGACTCTGCCTCCCGGTGCTGCTTCTCCAGAAATGGCTGCTTTCTGTCATTGTTTCTTTGTAACCACCACAGGTCATGTTCATCTCTTCTCACTCTTGGCCTGAACCCAAGGCTGACTGGCCCAAAGATGGTGTAGGAAGACAGTGTCGAGAGGTCTGAGTGTGTGTGTGTGTGTGTGTGTGTGTGTGTGTCCCTAGTGGGATGGAGGGAGAGGCAGGAAGAGGCACAGTGAGACACCTGGGGTTAGGATCTCTTAGGCAGCCTACCTCTGCCCCCAGGCAACTTGACTCACACCTGCCCTCCTATGGCTGCAGCAGCCTGTGCTCAACGTGCATGCCCGTTTCCCACAGTCCGGAGAAGTTATGCACCTGACACATAAGTGCTATGAACATAGCCTAGAAAGACACATCAGGGCTGGGGTTTCGCTCATGGAAAGGGTCTTTACCCCCAGGTCCGTAAGGATGATGTAGAAGTACCAGGTACCGGGCAAATACTGTATTCCAGGCTCTACTTGGGGCCTCAAATGCATTATGTATATAATCCACAGTTACATGTTCAAAGATGAGATCATGGAAACTTCAGGCCGAGAGTAAAGCTTCCTGGGGATCCATCCATCATGAGAGATCCAGCCGAGCCCCATCAGGCCCAAAGCCTGCAGTTTTTGCACCAGGCAACACCTTTGGTGTCCAGAGGTATTTTAAAGGCTCTCTTCCTGTTGCGTAGACGACATTTCTCTGATGATTACAAACTCCATTTAGTGCTGTGTGTTTCTTTGATTCATGTACCGTCAACAAAGGTTTAATATGGCTCCTAATATTGGACAACTTCCTTTGCCAAGCTTGGTGAAAGACATGAAAAACTCTGAGTGTGTCTGTTAGAATAGTTTATTGCCCAACTAGCTTTCATAAATAATTAACTTTTGTTTTTCTCCCCAAGTTCCTGTAACTTAAAATATTTTATTTTTTATTAGCTTAGAGGTCCAGACTTTCAGAAGAGCAATATCATAATTAGGAAGCTAATACTTTCGGAGAGTAAGATGGTCATATCAGAAAACATGTCCAGCGATGCGTGGGTGGTGCAGTCGGTTAAGCCTCTGACTCTTGGTTTCGGCTGAGGTCCTGCTCTCATGGGTTGTAAGATCGAGCCCTGCCTCAGGCTCCACACTCAGTAGGGAGTCTGCTTGAAGATTCTCTCCTTTTGCCTCTCGCTTCACTCTCTCATTCATCCTCTCTCAAATACACAAATAAATCTTTAAAAAAAAAGTTCAACATCCCTTACCTGAGACAGGTTGAATATTCTGTTTCTTCACATCAATATTGACCCAAAATAATCAGTTCTTTGAATGTAGCAGTGATAAACCATTTTCCTGCAATTTTAATAATATTACTGTAGCAAGCATGTTTTGAGCAGTTACTGTTTTCCCAAATACTTGGCAATGGTTATTATATGTTTGGCCTCAGTTTGCTTTGTAGAGTCAGATTTCTGGTGAAATCCAAGGTCAGATACTTGGGTGCTGAGAGGACTGGGACTTGCCACATATTTTCTCTGTGTCTCAATCTTCTTGTCTCTCTCATGAGGCTGTAGTATGGATGAAATGAAGCACTCAGAGCAGTGTTGATAGATAATACTAGGTCAGTATATAACACTAACTGTTACCAAATGTTATTTGGTAATCAATGACTTGTGTGTTCAATCCATGTATAAATTCTGGCCACATAGGTATATAAAATTTAGAATATTCTACTGGCATCCACAATACGCTGTATTTACTGATGATCAATAATAAAAACATAACGTATTCCTTCCTCAAATTCACCTACAGAGTGATTTTCTAATCATTCTGCTTTGCTGTGAGAGTGTGTGTTTGTGTGTGTGTGTGTGTGTGTGTGTGAGTGCGTAAAATATTATCAAACTATTTTGGTTGGTCTCTTAGGTGAAATATGAGTATGCTATAGAAACTGTGTTCTAATTTAAGCAAGTGTTTAATGCTCTGAAATAACAAACTCTCCTGTTTGTTCCCTGTGACCAGGGAGGGAGCAGGGTGGAGAGCTGTTCTTTGTCCGAGGTCAGCATGTGTGGGGAACAGAGCTGGAGCCCCTGGTGACTTAGCCCGGCCACCCACAGCCAGAAAGCACACTGGCAGTGAGTGTAACTTAAGAACCTGGCATAAGCCAAGTAGCATTAAAAACACATAGTCGAAGGGACTAACGGGATGATTCCATCTTTGGGGTAATTCCCAGAACTTCCCTGAATCTGAAACTCTGCAGCCAAACTTGAATATGGGTGAGGGTAGGTTTGAGGAGTTTGCTGCCAGGATCCTGCCGGAGATAAAAATCACATGATAACACCCTTTCTTAATTTGTAGCCTGCTCTTTGGGGCCCTAATCCCTGGGTTGGGTTGGGAAATAGTGGTTGTTACAACAGTGCGAAGTCAGACATTTCAGCCATTCTGTGTGTTGAGGAGAAACAGCACAAAGCTCATCTTGGCCTGTTGTTCTTGGTGGCTGTTTTTAAAAAATAAGTTAACAAGAATACCATTCTACAAGAGGGGCAAATAATTGATAGGTGCGTTAGGGTTCCTTGAACCAAAATGGAACTCGGGCCATTAATCTGTAATCTGAAACACAGGTGGCTGTCCTCTTACTGTCCGAGTCTTTTCAATGTCGTGAGAAAAAAAATCTTGTCTGTAATGAGTTAAAAGAAGGAATTTCAGGAAATAGTTTTGGTTCATGTTTCCTAACCTGAGATTTTTCTGGTTTGCTCTACTGTTTGATTATTTTCAAGGTAGTATCACTATTAGGAGAAAACATTTTCCTGATCATCCAGAAGTGATTTGGGTCAGGAAATCAGCCCTGACATCAACAGATAGAAGCTTTGGAGAGCAAATTGAATGGATTTGAGCCCCTACACCTGGGCATGCTTTATTTTGGGCTAAATCAGGAAAGAGGTTTATTCATGTATTTCTGTGAACATGCGCAAGATTTTTAGAAATGGTTAATCTTTTGTTAGAATCCATAGTCTTCTGGGATTATTTGGTCATTCATTACAGGTACTGAAGCAAAAACTAAATTCAGCTGTATTGTGAAGTTTGGCGCATTCAATTGGAAAAATCTTAATGATCAAGTAACCATGTGTTTTTACTCAGATATGTTTTATGACAAAGCTATAAAATCTTGTCTCAAATAGACCTACCGCAGCCCTGCATTGTTTCATAGACAGTAATAGGACTCACTTCTAAAATGCCTTTGAATTAAGACTAAAAGACTGAAGAGAAGTAGAGATCTTCAGACAGGAATTATTTATGACTTCTTTATGACTAACACTCAGGATCCTAACAACTCTGCACAAGCCTAAGTGTTAGCTTCAAGTGTGTAGGGCTCACAACGAGTGTGTGCCGACAGCCCCCAGTTCGCCCTCCTGGGCCACTGTTATTAACTGTGTCTAAAGGTTTCTAACTTGCCACAAATCAAGGTCCAGAAGGCTTGAAGCACGATATGTTGGCTATCCATTTAGAAAGAGTATTTTTCATAACATTTGAAGGGAAAAAAAGGAATATGTTGTTGTTTTGATTCTGCAGAGGAAAAAAATTTTGTTTTTTTTTAAATTGTACGTATTTACTTAACAGAGAAACAATGAGCACACAAGCAGAGGGAGCAGCAAAGGGAAAGGGAAAAGCAGGCTCCCAGCTGAGTAGGGTGTCCACTATGGGGCTCCATCCCAAGACCATGGGATAGTGACCTGAACCAAAGGCAGACACTTAACCAACTGAACAACCCAGGCACCCCGAAAAAAATTTCTTTTAAAGATGTGCAATAAAAACTGTAGAATTTCTTGTCTTAAGGGCGAAGAGATCTTTATACTGTGACCAAGTAAATGTATTAATCTAATAAAAATTACACAAACCACACATGACTTCTTCTAATGTGATACAATTTTGAAACTTTTTGCCTCTTAGCTTCCTTACAATTCCCCATAATTTATTCTCACAAGAAATTCTCAAAAATTGTCCCCAGGGTAGGGAACTACAGTGACTATTCATACGTGGTTGACAGTCACTGACTTTAATTTTTTTACTTTAGATTCACTTACGGTATGATCCCGTCTTTCATCCCAAAGCCTCAGGTGTCACTGGGAAGATGTCATGAAGATATTTTCTGGACTACGGTATCAGCTTCACTTTCATCCTTTCCAGATACCAAAGATAAATGTTGAAAATTGTTTAATGCATGTAATATTTACTCAAAACATTAAGTGAATGTCTACCCAATTCTAGTCACTGTTTTAAGGGCTAGCTTATAATTTGGAATTCATCATATACTAGTTTTAGAAACTGATTAGATATCAATTAAGATTTGAGATTGTGTTGACAAAGTGGGATGTGTCTTACACACCTTTGACTCCTTTCCCATTCATAACACAGTCAACAGCATTTTATGCTTAATAGATGTTAAATTAAGATTTACTTGAGTGATGGAAAACAAAAGTAGGTGAGAGTCTTATCTCTAAAGTGAAATATTATGCAAAGTTGAATTGTAGGCTTCTGAGCTATATATACGATACTCTGAATTGACTCCTAAACTTACATGGGAACTTGTGTCTCAAAAAGTAAAATTAGTAATTGTCATGGTTGTAGAATTGTGTCGCTTCTAAAATTCATATGTTGGAGTCCCAGCCCCCAGGACCTCAGAATGTCACTGTCTTTGGAGACAGGGCCTTTAAAGAGGGGCTTCAGTTTGAACAAAGTCATTAGGGTGGACCTCATAGGTCACGGACAGAAGGAAGCCCATGTAACACCCAGAGAGGAGCCAGCCATCTTAAGTCAGAGAGGACACCGATCCTGGCAACATCTTGGTTGTGGACTTCTACTCTCCATAACTGTATGGGAATGAATTTCTATTTAAACCGCCCCGTCTGTGGTACTGTGCTACAGAAGCCGTAGCAAACTGAAGAACTAATATTAGACTTGATTTCATCTTTTGAAATACACATAAAAAGGCTTTGAATCCAACATTCATTTCTTCCCTTTATTTTTTCCTCGGCTACCCTATCTGTATCTATACGTGTATCTGTGCACATGGGTGATGAGTTAGACTTCATAAAGAGCCGCTCCTACACTTATCCATCTAAGGAAGGAGAGTTAAGGTCAACCTTTGGAGCTCCAGCCCTTTCGTGTGGAGATCTGGTTGTGAGCAGTATGGTGATGTTCTTCATTTGTACAGAGGGCAGAAGGCCACAGCATGATGAATGACTACGAAGACATTGTACTGGTGCAGAAAGCATTTAGCATGCTTCGTAGAATGGAATGTTCCATTTTATTTTATTTTATTTTATTTTATTTTATTTTATTTTATTTTATTTTATTTTATTTTTGCTTCGTAGAATTCTATTTTTTTAAGCTTTTATTTATTTATTTGACAGAGAGAAACACAGCCAGAGAGGGAACACAAGCAGGGGGAGTGAGAGAGGGAGAAGCAGGCTTCCCGCTGAGCAGGGAGCCCGATGTGGGACTCGAACCCGGGTCTCCAGGATCATGACCTGAGCCGAAGGCAGTCGCTCAACCAATTGAGCCACCCAGGCACCTGCCGAATTCTATTTTAAGGTCAACTAGTCTTCCAACTGTAGACATACATTTCTTAAGAATAAGTTAACTTTGGTGGAGTCATTCAAATGAGTAAATTTAGCTTGATAATGTTAAACCCTTCAAATTGATAAACACTAATCCAAAAAGCTTTGTGAGAGACATTATGCACCCCTCAAAATGCACAAATTTGATGAGGAAAAAAAAATCAGCAAACACATTCTATGTGAAAAAAATTCTATGCTGATCATAGCCACAGCAAGACTCTTTTATATTCTATCTGAGCCCACCCCACTTTGCTACGGGAAGGCACTAGGGTACAGAGGCTCTGTGCCTGCAAGCTCTTCTGATTGGCCATCTAGTTCCCACGGACAGCCTGATGCATTGCTCCCTTACAAAAACAACAAAAACGTGTAGCCCAGCAAAAAGCAAGAATGTACTCTTGTGTCTGGAGGTTTTCGGAAATCATGCAAGAAGGCTCATTTCATAAACCAGATGAACCTCTACTCTCTTCCTCCATCTCTAAGGGAATCTTGTTTGGAGGACTAAGAATATGGCTCTTGAAAGTATCTCAGTTTAGCAATACAGAGGAATTGTGGTAAGACATATAAGAAAGGAAAGTGCTTTTATCAGATCTTTATCTATAAATTAGTGCAGAAGTTATATCTGAATGAATACAGTTCAGCGAGGCCTGATGATATTTATGACTTGAAAATGAATATTACCAAAATCCTTCGAATATCTCATCTGTCTTTCCATGAATATGACTTGTTCTTGTCTTTCACCCAAATACAACCCATTACTCAGACTTCCTGGTTCATTCACTATAGCATCTCCTGTGCCTGTTTCTGACACTCTATTCTTTGTTTTACTGTTAAACTTCTAGAACATTCCCTGCCCCTTATGACATCTGCACCAGGGCCTTCAGCCACAGTTTACAGCTGACCCCTGAACAATGTGGATCTGAACCACAGACATACTTAGATGTCAATTTTTTCCATAAATACTGTACAGTACTATAGACATATTTTCTTTTCCTTATGATTATCTTAATAACATTTTCTCTAGCTTACTTTATTGTAAGACTACAGTATATAACACCTGTAACTTACAAATTACTTGTTAATCTACTGTTTATATTGTTGGTTACTCTTCTGGTCAACAGTAGGCTATTAGCAAGGCTTTGGGGGAGTATAGACGCAGATTTTCAACTAGTTAGGTGGTCTGCACCCTTAATCCCATGCTGTTCCAAGGTTACCCACGTATTAATTCCCCAGAGAAACCTCTAGTTCATGATTCCCCAGTACTTTCCTGAGGCCTTTACATCAAAGTTCGGTCCCTCTCCTTATTTTTCACGCATCAGAAGGCCTTATTTGTCTAGGCTCGGTCTGTTCCTAACAGACAATAATTTTAGCAGCAAAATATGCCTTCCCAGGTGTTAAACTAAAGCCCATGGGAGAACTTCCCCAGATCCAGGAAACCCCTGAAACTGTAAACAAAATTGGGTGTGATTTGAATATAGACATTCTTTTTCTTACAGTCAACAAATTTCATCATATTTTAGGATGGGCTTATCTAAATCCAAAAAGATTCAGAATCACTGCCTTTAAACTTAAGAAAGAACACATGCTAGAATATTGGAAGTGAAGAGAGATCATTCGCAGCAGATTCTTTCCATGCTTGGGGAAGGTTGGGGAATGGAGCTGCCTCTGGCCCCCAGAAGATTCCTTTACTCATTCAGAAACACAAAACTAAAGTGGAATTTAGCTTACAATTTCCTAGATCTTCAAACAATTCACATTTTATCAAAGATATTATTTTGCTCTTAGACTTCATTATTTAAAAATAAAATCATCTTAAATGCTTTTATGAGACATCCTGTATAAAACACCAACTCTAGAGGTGCCTGGGTGGCTCAGTAGGGTAAACAGCTGCCTTTGGCTCGGGTCAGGATCTCAGGGTCCTCGGATCAAGCCCTGCTTCAGGCTCCCTGCTCAGTGGGGAGCCTGCTTCTCTTGCTTCCTCTGTTGTTTCCCCAGCTTGTGCTCTCTGGCTTTCTTGCTCTCTGGCAAGTAAATAAATAAATAACACCTTTAAAAAAACCCACCACAATTCTAGAATTAATTTTCCTGTAATTATGGGTCCATAACAGAAAATGAAGTTATACACCAGATGTTATTAAAACTTTCAAGTTAGGGCGCCTGAGTGGCTCAGTGAGTTAAGACTCTGCCTTCAGCTCAGCTTATGATCTCAGGGTCCTGGGATCGAGGCCCGTATCGGACTCTCTGCTCCGCAGGGAGCCTGCTTCCTCCCCTCTCTCTGCCTGCCTCTCTGCCTACTTGTGATCTCTCTCTCTGTCAAATAAATAAATAAATAAATCTTAAAAAAAACCCCACAACTTTCAAGTTAAATGAGACTGTTCTTGAGAAGTCAGAATAAGAGATATATGACCATGAGTAGCAATAGTAAATACTACTAACATTCAAATTAGCCCTTCCATAGCCACACATACATCTTTTAAAATTCTACTGGAAAGGGGCGCCTGGATGGCTCAGTCCTTAAGCGTCTGATTTCAGCTCAGGTTATGATCCTGGAGTCTCTGGAACAGGTCCCACATCGGGCTCCTTGCTCTGTGGGAAGCCTGCTTCTCCCTCTCTCACTCCCCTTGCTTGGGTTCCTTCTCTAGCTGTGTTTCTCTCTGTCAAATAAATAAAATCTTTAAAAGCAAGTAAGTAAGTAAATAAATAAATAAATTCTACCAGAAATCTCATGAATTTTTATATAATAAAAAGCAAATCAGGGAAATTCAAATCAAAAGCACACTGATATACCACCTTACACCAGTCAGAATGGCCAAAATTAACAAGACAGAAAACAACAAGTGTAGGGGAGGCTGCGGAGAAAGGGGAACCCTCTTACACTGTTGGTGGGAATGTAAACTGGTGCAGCCGCTTTGGAAAACAGTGTGGAGATTCCTTAAAAAATTTAAAATAGAGCTACCCTATGACCCTGCAATTGCACTACTGGGAATTTACCCCAAAGATACAGATGTAGTGAAAAGAAGGGCCATATGTACCCCACTGGTCATTGCAGCAATGGCCACAATTGCCAAACTGTGGGAAGAGCCAAGGTGCCCTTCAACAGATGAATGGATAAAGAAGATGTGGTCCATATATACAATGGAATACTACGCCTCCATCAGAAAGGATGAATATCCAACTTTTGTAGCAACATGGACTGGACTGGAAGAGATTATGCTGAGTGAAATATACCAAGTAGAGAAAGTCAAGTATCGCATGGTTTCACTTACTTGTGGTGCATAAGGGGTAACCTAGAGGACAGTAGGAGAAGGAAAGTAAATGGGAAGCAGGGTAATCCAGGGAAAGAAACAAAACAACAGAGACTTTGGACACAGAAACAAACTGAGGGACTTGGAGGGAGGGGGTGGGGGGATGGGAGAGCCTGGTGGTGGGTACTAAGGGCACCTATTGCATGGAGCACTGGGTGTGGGGAATGGGGAATTAATCTTGGAACACTGGGAAAAAAAATTAACAATAAAAAAAATGAAAACAAAAAAGAAAAGCAAAAACAATACATTTTAAAAACATGACCATTTAGAGACCTGACTGGCTCAGTTGGAAGAGTATGTGACTCTTGATCTGTGTGTCCTGAGTTTGAACCCCGCCTTGGGTATAAAAATTATTAAAAATAAATAAATGAATAAACTTAAAATAAAAAACACACATCTATTTTAATTAAATTATAATTAATTATAATCTAACTATTTTGATGTACCTACCAAAGTCTCAAAGTTCCTTTTGGAAAACAGTAATGAAACCTACAAGCTCTGTAACTATTGTGATAAGACCATCTAAATAAAGAAAATGTTTTTCAGTGTTTAATTTTAATAAAAAAAGTATGTGATATTTGCATCATTTTGCAATAAAAGTACATGTACCAGTTATCAATACTCATGCCTTATTTCATGTTCTGTTGACAGCTCTATTACGTTCCTGATGGTTACAAGAATTGCCTTGTGTCTGGAACTCTGATGTTTTCTCTGATCTACCATGCTTCCTATAAAATGTTTATTCTGAAGGTAAATCAAATGCTTTTTCATTTCTCAAGCAAATTAAGAAGCCCGAAGAGTCTGAAGAATAGAATGGTAAAATTTGATGGTTCATTCCATCCTGAAACTCTTTGCTGCCTTAAAGACTTTTGGAGGTTTGCAAACCATTTCTGGATATTGTTTCTGGGTTCAGATTTTAATTCATGATGTTATCTGGGTTTGTTTCTTTCCACATCAGTTAGTGACCTTGAGTTTCAGCTACCAAACCTAAATCAATCAATCAATCAATCAATCAATCAAATAATATTGCTGCACAGCAACAGTATTTAGTTTTTAAATACTCAGAGATAGAGACAGAAAATTTGTTACAAAATTTTTCAGAACTATAGGCAATATAGTTAGAGGAAAGCCATTTTGGGAGGCACCTGGGAGGCTCAGTCAGTGACGTGTCTGCCTTTGGCTCTGGTAATGATCCCTGTTCGGTGGGGAGCCTGCTTCTCCCTCTGTTTGTCTCTCACTTTCTCTCTCTCTCTCTCTCACACATAAATAAATAAATAAATGAATAGAATCTTAAACTCATGTTAATATCATGACTTTACTAAACACGTTTTAAATAAGAAAGAAGTAAGCCATTTTTATTGATATTACTAGATATAGTCCCAAAGAAAATGATAACTTGGTTATAAAATATAGTTTTTTATTTTATAATAAATTTAGACTTATAGAACAGTTGTATATAACCTTTATCAAGTCTCCCATAGTATTAACATTTTACATTAACCATAACACAATTACCAGAACTAAGAAATTAACATTGGTATGTTTCCACCAACTGTAAAACTGTTCCAGGGTCTGGTGTAGGAACTCACACTGAATTTAGTTGTCAGTCTCCTTTGTTTCCTTAATTTTTCCCTGTCTTTCAGAACCTTGATACTCAAGGTGTACTGGCCAGTTACTTTATAGAATGTCCTTTGGTTTAGATTAATCCTGTATTTTTTCATTACTGGATTGAAGGAAGGTGTTTTTTTAAAGAAGATCACAGATATGATGGGTCTTTCACAGTGAAATGTGTCAAGGGTATCTGATGCTGAGATGCTTTATTACTAGTGATGTTAACCTTGATTACTTAGTTAAGATTGTGTCTGTGATTTTTTCCACTATAAAGATACTATTTTCCTTTTGTAATTAATAAATACCTTGGGAAAGATATTTTGAGACTACGCAACTGTTCTGTTTTTTCCTCAAATTTTCTCTCATATTCTTTCATGAATCTTACTTAAAACCAATATTACTGTGGTGTTCTAATGTCAACTTTATATTTTCCATATTGTTTCTACATTTACCAATTGGTACATCCCTTCTTCTCTGTTAATTTATTCATTTACTTTTACCAGTTTGTTGAGCTCATGGATGTTAATTTTATTCTATGAGCTGTGATCCAATACTGTGTTGATTTCGTTCCTCAAATTATTGTTGTTTTGGCCATTTGGATCTTTCGCAGATCGTCTACTGTGCCCGTTCAATAATGCTTTGTCTTCTCTTGAGCTCTTTTTAGATTTCTGGTATCTCGGCATACTCCAAGTTCATCTTGTTTCAATCAGCCTGCATCCTGGGATCAACTACTTCTCCAAGGAGTCCTGAAATATATTAAAATCATGATTCAAACTCAGTTTGGAAATCAAGGTATTATAATACTTGATAATAACATGTATCAATAATTGATAGTCCTCTATTTACAATGTGACATAAAGACCTATCTTCTTTAAAGTCTCAAGACATCAGCAAAATCCCTGCAGTAAATGTGACTATTGCCATTTTGCTGATGGGAAAACAGGCTAAGAAGAAAAGCAAGTAGTTGCCCAAGATCTTACACTAGTAAAAAGAGCTGGAATTGTCACAAAAGTCATTCAAGCTGTAAAACTTGATTCCTCTCATCTTGCATATACCAAAACAAAATATTGGAAACCCCTATTATCAGTTCTCTGGCTACTGAATGTTTAATCAGAGTGAGAGACAGAGTAAAATAGCTCTCTTGAAACCAGTCTGTGTCCCTCCTCTTTTTTATGAAAAAAGGCACATTTTTAAACAAAACATGCTTTATCTTCATCAGGGATAAAAAGCCATGAAAATTGAGTTTATGTTTGAAATTATAAAACAATCGGAAAGAATATACTTGAGTCACAAGAGAAATATATATTTTTTAAGATTTTATTTATTTTTTGACAGAGAGAAACACAGCTAGAGAGGGAACACAAGCAAGGGGAGTAAAAGAGGGAGAAGCAGGCTTGCCCCTCAGAATGGAGCCTGATGTGGGGCTGGATCCCAGGACCTGAATCAAAGGCAGATGCTTAATGGCTGAGCCACCCAGGCACCCCAAGAGAAATATTTCTGGTGAGAGAGTGCACCGGAACATATATTGTAAATTAGATATTTTTATACTGGTGTTAGTGAGAGGCAGAGCGGAGGGAGGTGAGGCATGCATGATCCGTTCCCATTTAGTCCTACCATTTTTGAGAACTCCATTAGCCTACAACCTATTAGATTTGCTAAATTCATGCAAAAATAAATGTTCCTTGGACTACAATAAGCTTCTCTTACCCATTTTCCTTTGATTGGCTATGGCAAGCTATGGTTACATGCAAAAAACCCATAAAATCTAACATTTATATATTTCCAACTCCTGGTCACATGTCAGAGAGATTTAAAAATGATCAAGTGAGGCATTTATAGCTTTGTGTGATCACATTTACAGCAATGATGTTAAAGCTTTCAAAACGTTGAAAAATGGAAACAATTGCGATCAGGCTCTTTCTGTACCTAATCTACTTCAGTGAAGAATCACCTCCAATACCTGTATGCATGCTGAAGATCAGTTTCTGAGTAAAGGGACACTGAAGGGATCCTAGAAGACAAGACTGCTTTAGGAGTACTCAAGGAAGGTAAGAACTTTCTAAAGCGTGACAAACCAGTAACAGGGTTTCCATGTGTGTAAGTTCATATCCAAGTCTCATTTATGAGTTAAGTGTATGATTTTGGTAAACTCCAGAACTTTCCATCATTTCCTTACATGACCTTGAAACCAGCAGCTAACAAGAATAACAGGAGGCACCTGACACTTACTGAGGAGTTATTGGATATATCTTTGTTTCTTGATGGTATTTACTGAATCATGAGTGAAGGCAGGTATGAATAAACGAGGTTAAGTTCCTGCTTTTAAGGTGCCTTGCAGAAGAGAGAAACTGGACCTAAGATATAGATTACATATATATATCTTATTATGTTTAGAGCCATTCAGATATACATTATGTACATCTATGTGTGTGTATTTATATAAAGTTTAATATAAGTTAATGTGTATGTACATGTGTATATACACCTTAATCTATACATAGTTTTATATACATTACATTTACATATATACTGTTATCAATTAACATTGGCAGAGGATCATATGTAATATTTATATTATTTATATATCATATATATAATATAGGAATTACAACATACTTATATAATCTATACAAATATATGCACATAGTCACCTGTATAGCAAAGCTAATTGACAGTTCACATCTAGATGCATGATTCTCTAAAAAAGTAACAATAAATTTACTTTTTGGTCCAGTACTGAAACTAATATTCAGTTTCTAGGCTTCTGCCACATGGAAAAGAAATAACTGATAATTCAGGTGGGATTTGAGGAAATCTTAACTAATATTTCTGGTTTGTCTAACACAAAAATTGCCTGAGTTTTCCCACCTCTGTGCTGAGAAAAGAGGTCTGTAGACCTGTCATCCTTGCATACACATTCAGACACAAAAGCCTGAATATTAACCGAGGTTAGGGGTAGAGAGTATTGCAGAGGAAATCAGAGGATTCTACAAAAAGAAGTTATAAAAGAACCTTCTTTGGTTTAGAAAATACTTTTTAAAGAGTTCTTACCCTAGTGTGACAGGAGAGCAGAATGGGATGTCAAGGCCCCTAGGATAATCCCCAAGGAGCAGTGGTCTAAGAGGCTGTGGGAATGAGCCTAGGAAGAGAGAAAGGGTAGATGAAAGAAGAGGGTGGATGAGGCAGGGAATGGGAACCTGCCACTTGTGTTAGTGAGAAGTGGTCAGAAGACGAGAATAACTATAGCTCAAATTTAAAGTCTTTATTGAATATTATGGCAGTTCAATCTCTGGCTTCTTTTTACCCAAATCTCCAGTGAAATCTACCTTACACCAGTATTATGTCTGTAATAATAGGAAGAGGAGCCAGAAATGAAATGGGGCATAAACACCAGTAATTCACAGAAATATGGGGAGGATATGGGAGGAATGAGATGGGATTTTGACTCGAACTCAGCTACATCTTAAGGGTTAGGGTGACTCAAGTTGACATTTGTGTGGTGATAATAAAAATTTAGATAAAACATTCTTTCCTCTTAGATGCAGAGCACTAGGAAACTGCAATGTGAATGTTTCACCCTCTCTTGCATTCCTTCTATCTTGAGGTGGCTAATGTTCATTGACCTGTTTAGAGTTAGACAGGGTTAGCATGGAAAAGGATGAATTGACAGAGAAAACAAACAAAAAAAAAAAAACAAAAGAAACTGTATCTGAATGATTGGAACTTCTTTCTCTAATACTTCAAATAGAAACTAGAAAGCATACTACTTAGTATTCAGACTAGGAAATTAAATTAAAAACAAAATGTAAAATGTAATTAGGTTAAATGATTTCTGGAAATTGGAAATGAAAGGCAGAAATATGAAAAATAGAATTTGTATTGGATAAGAGTGTTTTGCTTGTTTTGGCTTTTTGTTGTTGTTGTTGTTGTTGTGTTATGTTAATCACTATAGAGTACTATGTCATTACTTTTATAAAAGACCTTAGGTTGAGGGAATGCAGCTGAGGAAAAGGGAGCAGCTTGCCCTGGAAAACAGCCTGGACTAAAATCAGGCCCAGCGAAAGGGAGGGGAGAGGGGCTGGAGGGTCTAGCACAGTGCCTTGTACATAGACCATCTGAACTCCCATGAAATCAGCCAGAGAGGTAAGACTACACACTCTGGATCACTTTGGGATCTCTACGGGGGCAGAAGAGCATCAGCAGAGAGTAAAGCAGAGCGGGAGTGCTCAGGCTGATTTCAGAGGAGAAACAGGAGGGAGAGGGAGCCACCAGAGGCGACCCATTGGAAAGTAACACCGCAATACGAAGGTGCCCTGTGCTTGGAGACAGACCAGCATCAGAAGGCACTCAAAAGCAAAGGGTCTTCACCGTTGGCAGGAACATAAAACATGGCACCAGGCCAGGGATAGAAAGGCTCCCTGGTGCTGCGCGGGAGGGAACCTGGTGGCGCGGAGTCTCTTAAAAGCCGGGCGCGCACAACCTGCAAAGGAGGCGACTCTGCAGACTTCCACGCGACCTGCGGGGCCAGGGGACCTCAGCCCCTCCTGCGTGGGGGTGCAAAATAGACTCCCTGGGCAGAGACAAGGTCACATGACCCGACATCAGTCCTGGTTTCCCTGGCACGGGAGTGAAACGACAAGCAGAGATATTGGGCGCCAATCTGACCAGTGGCTGTGGGGGCGCCGGTTGTGACAAGCGGCCAAGGAGAAGTTACAGGGACAGGCTGTGGGCCCCCCATCATCCAGAGGGTTGCTAATTAGGGGTTCTCTCTGGGAAGGAGGTCTGGGCGCAGACATCTTGGTCTGGCCTGACTTCCTGAACAGCTGCAAAAAGCTGCAAAAGAACAAATCCTCCAGAAAACAAAAGTCTGGAAATCTGGTTGCCATGGAGCCCAGGCCACTAGGAAGGGGGCGGGGACTCACCCAGGTAGGAGGGACTGGAAAACAGCACACAGGCCCCGCCCCCAGAAGGCAAGCCAGAAGCACAAGAGGACAACACCCAGACTATAAAACCCCAACATCGGGGGAAAGGCAATATATTAAGCTCCTGGTACTACCCCAAAAGCTGTAGACTTTATAGATAGAGCTTTTCACTTTATTTTCTTTTTAACATTTTTCTATTTTTATTTTTTTAAAGTTTTCACTTTATTTTAAAATTCATTCTCAGTATTTGTTCTTTTATTTTTTAACCCACTTCTTATTATAACATGATACTTAATACAACACTCCACAATAACTTTTACCTTGAACTTTTTCCAAACACATACCTGTGTTGTGTTGTTCTTGTTGCTCCTTTTGTTTTTTGTTTATTTTTTTTCTGTTTTTTTCTTTTTTCTCTCTTCTTTCCTTTATTCTTTTTTCTTTTAAATATACATATAGATATAAGCTTCAAGGTAATCCTGAATCCCTATTCAATACTACTCCTATAACAAACCAGTTTTAATCTCCCTATATCTTTAGATAGTGGAATCTACTAACAATAATAACAAGACACACCCAGGAGGACCTGAAATACTTTCCTTGCCCACAAGGAGGGTTTGCACTCACCTTCCTGCCCTATTCTGTCAGTGTTTCTGTGTAATTGTTTTTGCCTTTGTATTATATAAATACTGGTCTTGGGGGTCATTGGGGATGGGCGTAGCTTTTTGATCTCTTCAACTTTCTTTTACTCTTGATGCTCTTTTTCTTTACTCTGTCATAGTTTTGTGCCATATAAATCCTACCATGGGGGCCCACTCTGGCCCAGTTTTTTTTTTCTTGCTTCCATTCTCTTCTCTTTTTTCTTTCTTCTTCCTTTTCGGTGGTGACTTCTGATTGCTCCAAAACCTTCCAGCAAACAATTCATCTGGATAACGGTTGATATATTCAGCTATACATCCCCTCAAACACTCCTCGCCAAAATGACTCAGAGGAGAAAAACCAACAGAAGAAAAACCCAGAGATTGCAACCCTGTCACAGAATTACTGGAAATGAACATAAACAATAAGACAGAAATGGAATTTCAGGGTAGCAATCATCCAAGCAATGGCTAACTTGGAAAAGAACATTAGTCTCAAGATAAAAGCTCTAATGACAGAAGTGAAAGCCGAGGTTAGAAAGACTATTACTGAGATGCAATGTAATTTAAATATGCTAACAGCTAGAGTAAGTGAAGCTTAAGATTATATTTGTGATTTAGAAGACAGAGGGATTAAGAAGGAGGAGCAAGAGAAGCCTTGGAAAAAAACAGTTAAAATCCCATGAAAATAGAATTAGGGAAATAAATGATGCCATGAAATGCTCCAATATCAGAATTATTGGAATCCCTGAAGGAGTTGAGAAAGAGAGAAACCTATAAGAAATAGTTGAACAAAACATAGATGACAATTTCCCTAATCTGGGGAATGAAACAAATGTTCATATCGTAGAGGCAGAGAGCACCCCCCCCCAATATCAATGAGGCCAGAAAAACCTCCAGGTACATAATTGTGAAATTCATGAATTATAAAATCAAAGAGTATGTCTTAAGGGCAGCTAGGGGGAAGCAATCCCCTACGTATAAAGGCAGGACCATCAGAATAACGTCAGACCTATCAACAGAAACCTGGCAAGCCAGAAGGGCTGGAAAGACATATTCAGAAAATTACATGAAAAAAATATGCAACCAAGGATAAGGTACCCAGCAAGGTTGACTTTCAGAATGGAAGCAGAAATAAAGAGCTTCCAGGAACGCCAAAGTCTAAAAGATTATGCAACCACCAAGCCAGCACTACAAGAAATACTAAGAGGGGTTCTATAAAAGAGAAATGAACACAAGAGTGACACAGAACAGAAATTTACAGAGGTAATCTATAGAAACATGAACTTCACAGGCAACATGATGTCAATACAAACATATCTATCAATAATCACTCTCAATGTGAATGGCCTAAATATTCCATTAAAAAGGCACAGGGTTGCAGACTGGATAAAATGACAGTACCCGTCCATATGCTGTTTACAAGAGACACATTTGGAATCCAAAGACACTTCAAGATTGAAAGTGAGGGGATGGAGGACCATCTTTCATGGCAATGGACCTGAAAAGAAAGCTGGGGTAGTGATTCTCATATCAGACAAATTGGATTTTAATCTAGAGACTGTAGTCAGAGACACAGAAGGACACTTCATCATTCTCAAAGGGTCTATACACCAAGAAGATCTAACAATTATAAATATTTATGCTCCCAACATGGGAGCAGCCAACTACATAAGCCAACTGTTAAGCAAAATAAAGAATCATATTGATACGAATACATTAATTGTAGGAGATTGTAACACATCACTCTCAGCAATGGACAGATCATCTACACAGAAAATCAACAAAGAAACAAGAGCTTTAAATGACACAGACAATGGACCATATCAATCTGATAGATATATTCAGGACATTCCACTCTAAAACACCAGAATATTCATTCTTCTCAAGTGCACATGGAACTTTCTCCAGAATAGACCACATACTAGGTCACAAAACCGGGCTCAACCGATATCAGAAGATTGAGATTATTCCCTGCATATTCTCTGACCACAATGCCGTGAAACTGGAACTCAACCACCATAAAAAGTTCAGAAGAAAATCAAACACTTGGAAGCGAAAGACGATCCTGCTCCAGGATCTGTGAATCAACCAGGAAATCAAAGAAGAACTCAAACACTTCATGGAAACCAATGAGAATGAAGATACATCAGTCCAATACCTATGGGATACAGCAAAGGCAGTCCTAAGGGGGAAATACATAGCCATCTAAGCCTCATTCAAAAAAATGGAAAAATCTCGAATACACCAACTATTATTATACCTTAAAGAACCGGAAAATCGGGGTGCCTGGGTGGCTCAGTTGGTTGGGCGACTGCTTTCGGCTCAGGTCATGATCCTGGAGACCCGGGATCGAGTCCCGCATCAGGCTTCCTACTCAGTGGGAAGCCTGCTTCTCCCTCTCTCAGTCCCCTTGCTTGTGTTCCCTCTCTCGCTGTGTTTCTCTCTGTCAAATAAATAAATAAATCTTTTTAAAAAAAAGAACTGGAAAATCAACAACAAATTAAATGAACCCCCCACATAAGGTGGGAAAAATTTAAAATTAGAGCAGAGATCAATGAATTAGAAACTAGAGATACAGTAGACTGCATCAATAAAACTAAAAGTTGCTTTTTTGAAAGAATTAATAAAATTGATAAACCATTGGCCAAACTAATCCAAAAGAAAAGGGAAAAGACCCAAATTTATAAAATTATGAATGAAAGGGGAGATATCATGTTCAACACCAAGGAAATAGAAACAATCATCAGAAATTACCATCAACAATTATATGCCAATAAATTTAACAACCTAGATGATATGGATACATTCCTGGAAACTGATAAATGTCCAAGACTAAAACAGGAAAAAGTTGACAATCTGAATAGACACATATCTAGTAACAAGATTGAAGAGTGATCAAAAAGCTCCCCAAAAACAAGAGCCAAGGACAAGACAGATTCTCTGGGGAATTTTACCAAACATTCAAAGAAGAAATAACATCTATTCTTTTGTAGCTGTTTCAAAAAATAAAAACAGAAAGAAAACTTCCCAATCTTTCTACGAAGCCAGCATTACTCTAATCCCCAAATGAGACAAAGACCCCATCAAAAAGGAGAACTTCAGACCAATATTTCTGATGAATATGGATGCCAAGTTTCTTTTTTTTAATATTTTTATTTATTTGACAGAGAGAAACACAGCTGAGAGGGAACACAAGCATGGGGAGTGAGAGAGGGAGAACCAGGCTTCCCTCCAAGCTGGGAGCCTGATGTGAGGCTTAATCCCAGGACCCTCGGATAATGACCTGAGCCGAAGGCAGACGCTTAATGACTGAGCCACCCAGGAGCCCCTGGATGCCAAGATTCTTAACAAGATCCTTGCTAACAGGATCCAACAATACATTAAAAAGATTATCCACCACGACCAGGTGGGATTTATCCCAGGAATGCAAGCGTGGTTCAACATTCACAAATCAATCAATGTGATAGAACAAATCAATAAGAGAAGAGAGAAGAACTACATGGTACTCTCAATTGATGCAGTAAAGGCATTTGACAAAATACAACATCCGTTCCTGATTAAAACTCTCCAAAATATAGAGATAGAGGGAACATTCCCCAACTCCATAAAAACTATCTACCAAAAACCCACAGCGAATATCATTCTCAATGGGGAAAAACTGATAGCCTTCCGTCTGAGATCAGGAATAAGACAAGGGTGCCCACTCTCCCCACTACTGTCCAACAACATGTTAGAAGTCCTAGGAACAGCAATCGGACAAGAGAAAGAAATAAAAGGTATTCATCTTGGCAAAGAAGAAGTCAAACTCTCTCTCTTTGCAGATGACACGATACTCTATGTGGAAAACCTAAAAGACTCTACCCCCAAACTACTAGAACTCATACAACAATTCAGTAATGTGGCAGGATACAAAATCAATACACAGAAATCAGTTGTGTACTTATATACTAACAATGAAAATATAGAAAGGGAAATCAGAGAATTGATTCTGTTTACTATAGCACCCAAAACCATAATATACTTAGGAATAAACCTAACCAAAGAAGTCAAGGATCTATACTCAAGGAACTACAGAACACTCATGAAAGAAATTGAAGAAGACACAAAAAGATGGAAGAGCATTTCATGCTCATGGATAGGAAGAATAAATATTGTTAAAATGTCTATACTGCCCAGAGCAATCTATACTTTCAATACCATTCCAATAAAAATTCCACCAACATTTTTCAAAGCATTGGAACAAACAATCCTAAAATTTATATGAAATCAAAAAAGACCCCGAATTGCTAAGGAATTGTTGAAGAAGATAAACAAAGGTGGGGGCATCTCATTATCCACTTCAGGCTTTATTACAAAGCCGTGATCACCAAGACAGCATGGTACTGGCACAAAAATAGACAAATAGACCAATGGAACAGAGTAGAGAGTCCAGATATGGACCCACAAATATACGGTCAAATCATCTGCAACAAAGCAGGAAAAAATATCCAGTGGAAAAAAAGACAGTCTCTTCAATAAATGGTGCTGGGAAAATTGGACAGCTACGTATAGAAGAATGAAGCTAGACCATTTGCTTACACCACACACAAAGGCAAACTCGAAATGGATGAAAGACCTCAACGTGAGGCAGGAATCCATCAAAATCCTGGAAGAGAACATAGGCAGTAACCTCCTTGACATCGGCCACAGCAACTTCTTTCAAGACACATCTCCAAAGGCAAAGGAGACAAAAGCGAAAATGAACTTCTGGGACTTCTTCAAAATAAAAAGCTTCTGTACAGCAAAGGAAACAGTCAACAAAACAAAAAGGCAACCCAGGGAATGGGAGAGTATATCTGCAAATGACACTACAGACAAAGGGCTGATATCCAAGATCTATAAAGAACTACTCAAACTCAACATCCAAAAAGAAGATGAACACATCAAAAAATGGGCAAGAGACATGAAGAGGCACTTCTCCATAGAAGATATACAAATGGCTAACAGACACATGAAAAGATGTTCAGCGTCACTAGCTATCAGGGAAATTCAAATCAAAACCACACCGAGATACCACCTTACACCAGCCAGAATGGCCAAAATTAACAAGACAGGAAACAACAAATGTTGGAGAGGCTGCGGAGAAAGGGGAACCCTCTTACACTGTTGGTGGGAATGCAAGTTGGTGCAGCCGCTTTGGAAAACAGTGTGGAGATTCCTTAAAAAATTAAAAATAGAGCTACCCCATGGCTCTGCAATTGCCCTACTGGGCATTTACCCCAAAGATACAGATGTAGTGAAAAGAAGGACTATATGTACCCCAATGTTCATCACAGCAATGGCCACAATTGCCGAACTGTGGAAAGAGCCAAGGTGCCCATCAAGATGAATGGATAAAGAAGATGTGGTACATATATACAATGGAATACTACGCCTCCATCAGAAAGGATGAATATCCAACTTTTGTAGCAACATGGACTGGATTGGAAGAGATTATGCTGAGTAAAATAAGCCAAGTAGATAAAGTCAAGTATCACATAGTTTCACTTATTTGTGGAGCATAAGGGGTAATATAGATGACAGTAGGAGAAGGAAAGGAAATGGGAACTAGGGTAATTCTGGGAGAGAAAGGAAACATGAGAGACTTTGGACTCAGAAACAAACAGGTTCTTGGAAGGAAGAGGGTGGGGGGATGGGAGAGCCTGGTGGTGGGTACTGAGGGCACGTATTGCATGGAGCACTGGGTATGGGGCATAAACCATGCATCTTGGAACACTGAAAAAATAAAGTTAAATTAAAAAAAAATAACCTTAAGTTGAACCCATCAATAATGGTGGGTGGAAATAAATTTTATGTATGTAGAGTGACTTATCTCCTGGTCCTGTGGTAGGTGCGAAATATGAAACTATGAACAAAGCACAGCATGTGGCTTCACAAAGCTCATACTTGAACAGCAGAGATGTACCAGATGGTAGCTCTCATAGCAGAAGTGGAGAATGCAGGCTTGGGGTGTGTTGGCTTAGAATGTACGTTTTGGGGGCAAGAAGACTCATCATCCTCTATTGGTGAGTCTCTACTAATTGTTTCCATGTTCTAAGGCTCAGTTTCCACATCCGTTAAAAGGAAGGTAATGGTTCCTCCTGGATAAAATCAAACTGAAAGTTAGTGAAAGCTGAATAACTTGTTTGGCTCTATGTACCAAGTTTAGGGGTTTGGTTTTTGTAATAGGAAAATGATCAGAGACTTGTGGGTTTTGCATGAATAAACAAGACAATACATGAAAAGTGTTTACCAAAATACCATGCATTTAAGTACTCAATCATTTTATATGATGAAAATAACATTCCTGGTGATTCTTGGGGTGGAGGTGGGAACCTAAAGCAGGCTTAGATAACCAAGATGAAGACTTCTGTAAAAAACATGACTCATAAAAGATTTTCAAAGTCAGCTTTCTGTAGAAAGGTATTAAATCACATTTATGAAGGAGGTATGTAGGTTGAGATAGAATGATCAATATGTTAATAAAAAATGTAAGAGTACTCATGTTGTACTATTTCCCTCTCAAAAGATGAGTGATCAATTATGCAAAATATTTGGCCACTAAGAAGATCGATTATGAAAAAAAAACCCATAAAATAGAGTTCATATCAGTAAATCTCCTAACTGCCTGATTGACTGTCTTGACCCATTCATTCACTCATTCATTCATTCACTTACATTTTCAAACATATGTTAGATTATAGGTTATAATGGCCTAAGCTCTGATATGAGAATTTAGACAGAAATATTCACACCTTCGTGTGTTAGTTAAACATGTATAACCCAAAAGAAGAAAAATTCTTATTCCTAAAGTACTTATTATAGCACTATGAGAAGTGGAAGTAGCTGAAAATTGGAAGCATTCTAATGGTAAGACAAAGTTAAAGAAAAGGTAGTTCAGGAACTTACTAAAAAGTTCTGCAGCCACAATAATTATTATTCAATCATTCATTGAACCAGTTATCTCATAGACACCCATAATGTGTCAAACACGGTGTTCAGAGCTAAGGATATAATAATGCTTGAGATAGAAATAGTCTCTGTCCCAAAATTTCAAGTCTATTATCAGATACAAATTGATCTTGAACAAGTAATTACACAGAGAAATATTTATTTTGTGTGTCAGTAAGTTTTATTAAGATAGGTCAGATGTTGTAAATATAAAGACAAGGCATGATCTAATTTGCATAAGGACAATTAGTGAAGGCATTTCTAAAAATGACTAGGAGTTAGTGGAAGACAAGACAGGTGTGATAGGGCATTATAATGTCATAAGATGGAAAGTCAGATGAATAGAGTTTATGTGGTGAGATACAAAATTGTGCCCTGCTGTGACTTCAATGTTGGACCAGAGAAATGCCAACATTTTGGGACCCAAATTTGTGCCAGCACCCACATTAAGTCTTTTATTTTTATTTATTTATTTATTTATTTATTTATTTATTTATTTATTTATTCAGACATTCATTCATTCATTCATTCATTCTCTTATTTGAAAATAATTAAATAATGCAGTGATGTGTGTTCACTAAATAGCTTAAATAACTTTTTCAAAATCACATAATTAAATGTACAGCCAGGATTCAAACCAAGACTGTGTGACTCAAAGCTTTTAGTCTTGATAAATATGCTAAAGTTCTTTGCAAGTTTAGACAAGAATACAAAGATAGTTTTATTTATGGGGAGGCAAGATTGCAGCCTATATTCTTTAATTTTGATTATTCTTGATTGTTTTTTAATTATTTATTTGAGAAAGAAAGAATGAGAGAGAGAGAGAGAGAGCTGAGAGGGGAAAGGTCAGAGGGAGAAATAGATCCCTTGCCAAGTAGGGAGCCCGATATGGGACTTGATTCCAGGACTCCAGGATAATGACCTGAACTGAAGGAAGTTGCTTAATGAACTGAGCCACCTAGGCACCCCAACTGTGTTTTAATATTTTGGCAAGAAATAACAGTTTTGTTTCATTAACATTTGCAGTTTTCTAAAACTAAAGGAAATTACAGCAGTGGTCTATCCCTTTACACCAAAGCAACCACCAAAACTTTAATAGAAGTACTTTATTTCTTAGAAAAACCTTTTCAAGTGTTTCACTTTATCAGAGTAGTAATACACATACACAGTAATATAATATACAATATATATGTGAGAGTAGTAATATTCTAATGGTATAATCAGAGTGATAATCAAAAACACAATTGTCTAAGAAAAATGATGTTTCTCTGCTCATCTTCCCAATGTTGTTTTATTTAATCATATCTTCCAGCTGTTTCTAATGTAATTTACCACCACATTCCCAAATAAAATGCTTTGACAACTATTTCTTCATTTTTAATTTTAGATGCCATCTATTACTTTCCTATTTTTGAGGTTGAGAATTAATCTATTTCATACAATCTTCTCTACACATAAACTCACATAAACTATCCCCTTCCATTCTCCCAATAGAGTGACAGCACCTTTTGGGTAAATCAGTAATCAGAGTATACAATAATATGACTATGCAAATGTTACTAACAAGTGCAATATTGCTAACATAGTACATTATGATTACACCACCCTGCTTGTACAGCTTTTAATTATACACAATAACCACAAAAGAACAACCCTTGTTTGTTGGTTATATCTTATATAATGTAGCAAAGTCTATGCTTTGAAATATGTTATGCAAGTAATACAATAGCTTTAAAAGTAACTCCTCTAGATATCTACTATTAGTGTTTTTAAAAACTAGTTTTATATTTTCCTTCACTTAAGTAAACATTCAGTTTTTACAACCTTCATTTTTTTTATTTCTGTTAAAGATACGATTAATATTCATGCCGTCCCAATCCAAATCTACTTTGAATTAAACTTGTCTCATATTTGTGTACAGTGATATCTCTAGCATTTCAATAAAAATGTGTCAGAGTTGAATCTCATCTTTCATAAAGTCATCTAAGATATTCACTATCACCTTATTTTATAATCTAAGATTACTTGGAAATTTCTTTCACAAAATAAGCCATCAGTAAGTTCAGATAAAAATACGCACATTGAAGAGCTAGATCGCTATAGCCAAGTGGCATGTTCAGCATTTCCCCCAGCTGGACCCCGACTACGGACTGATGGTAGGTGGAGTGACAAACTCTGAAAACTTTTTTTCACAGAAACATCTGCAACCAATCATGTGAGAGACAAAATGACAGGGACATTTAGGGATGGGGTTGTTCCTCCGCCAGCATCTTACTTAGAAAGATCTTTCCAGATTCCACTTAGGAATAAAAACAGCACAAGGAGTACACCGTTTCTGTGACATACAACACCCGGGTCCTCTAAGCTATGTGAGGAATGTACTTAAGTATCTGCTTGCAATCTGGGCCGTTATTAGACCATCCAGAGCTACTGACAGTGTTGCTTGATCTCTTCTCTCAGCCTTTCCCACCCACGAAAATTCTTTGCATTGCTTGTGTATTGAATTTGCTGGTATTGAATTTATATCAAGATGGTAATTTATGAAGTGAAAAAGCCAGCCTCTGCTTTGGATCTGGTTCCTTCTTGCATTTATTCATTTTATTTTAGGCCTCAAGCCTGCCTTTTTCTGCATGTCTCCTAGTTTCCCACACTCCCTCTCTCGGTCATTTTTGAAACTTGGAGGGAGAATCCTGAAAGGGATTATCATCGATAAAGTCTTTTCATCAAACACACAAACCAAGATGGAATTTAATATTTGGAATCGATGTCTGTGTTCCCTGCCTTTATGCATGGTGATGGTATTTTTATTTACATGTTCTATGATTCATGTGCCTACGAAAATGATTATGTGCATGGTGAATGTCCTCCTTTATTGTTTTGCATAATGGCAAAATTGGACTGAGATCAACACTACTTGAAAATAGAAAGCCAGCATACTGCTTATAGGACGTTAATAAAACATGGTAAAAAGAGACAAAGGAGTGTTTTTTTAATAGTGTAATCAGTAGGTTTGATTACTGAAAGCAGCCTGCATCTCACTGGTTTTAGTTGAAATTCATATACATTTTAAGTTAATTATGTCATGTCTGACTGAGTGTATGAGTTTAGAAGTGTTTTATGTACTCTATCTACAAAATTCAGACGACTACAGCCTCTTCCCTTTATTGTCGTTGACCATTCTATGGAGATAAAAGTTCTGAAAAATATTGTTGTCCTACGTGTGAACCCGGCACACTAAGAGGAGACTCTCCTTTGTAGCTGTCCTTATTTCTCAACACCTGTGAGTCACAGGTTACTCAGCACAGATATTATAAACAGTATGATATATATATAATATACACATTTGTTACATGTGTTATAATATGTATTATATTATTGTTTATTACATATGACACTTAGTTTGAATCATTTTACTCTGTGTATGCCATTTATATATGTGGGAGAGAGACACTTAACACATAGCTTTCCCTGTATAAAGGAAATCTCTCAGGGAACAACCGGAGAAGAGAATAGCTATGGAGAGGTCCTGAGGAAAAGCGAGAGTAAAATATCACAGGTAGACCAGAAGCTTCAGAGAGAAGACAGTTGAAGAAAACTTTGATGGGGATGTCTATTTTTCAACTGATTACTGTTGTAATATTTGTATGTGTGTATGTGAATGTGTATATATGTGTGCGGAAAGAAAAGTACATGAACATGTAGCATCATATTGATATTATTTTCCAATTGTAAAGACTGTTATATGAAATAATAGCTTTTTACTTAAAAAAAACAATTTTTTTCCATTTAGTTATATTGTATTTCAAATGATAATAATGTTAAACTGTATCTGAGAGAAAATTTTCCTGTCTCTAACATACCTTGATTTTTCCTAACTCTAATATACACATTTAAAAGTATTTTTTCTAATGTCTAATGATTGAACATTCCTTACCAGGGCTGGGACAAAGGTGAGAAACTTATGTGGGCACAATATTTAAGGACGAAAAAATTCAGCAATTAAAATTTCCCTTTTTGTTTTAGATTCCAATATATCTTTGTATTACACTGTTTCTTCATTTATATACATTTTGACATTTTGTTTATTATTTATCCCATCCATCTTATTTCAAATATTGCAAATATTATTAATTTTGATTTGTAACTTTTTGTTTTACCTCTCTTAAATTTTGAACCCCAGGTAAAGTCCTTACTTTCCAAGTTTTGTTCCTCAAAAGATAAGTGTCTTTTTAAGAAAATACAGTGACATCTCAGTTAGCTCAACTAACAGGGAAATGGTTTGTTCAGACGATATATTTTCTTTTTAGCTGTGCATGCATCTGCTGAACAATATTGCCTGTGAGAAATGGGATTTATGACACCCTCTTCCAAATTGCTAAAGGGATCTTTATCCATGGAACACTTGTTCATGTGTGCAAAGTTTTATGGATTGATCTCTCAGCCTTGTACTCTAAAAAATATTTTCCTAACCACAAAATTTTAATCTAATAACCAGATGTTAACCACAATGTCAATGTTTTTGAAAAATACCACATAAAAAAGTGCAGCAGAAGACTTCTAGTTTCAGCAGCAACATGTAAAAAGCTTGGAAATCATCACTCTCATCCTCACAAGAGGAAAGCTAAAAAACCTGAAAACCAATGGTTTTCTTAAACGCATCAGAGAACTGAGTCTGCAGGGCCAACCTCCATCCTCGAATCTGGAGAGACAGGCAGAACTGAGGAGGCACAGCCACGACCAATGTGCCCAGGCAGAAACCACTGAAGGCATAAACTAGGAAGCACGCTTAAATGGGATTTAATGAATTTCTGGAAGCTGGATTTGGACTTGGTTGATAGTAAGGAACTCTCGGAGGCTTTAGTCATAGTGGAGCCTCTATGCTTCCATGGGTTTTAATAGAAGGGATCCAGGAATCAAGAAAAATCATCTCATGTCTTTGGTATGAGGGAACTATGTATTTTGAAATATGCCCACTGCCTTCTCTATAAGAAGAGCTTACTCTCGGGACACCTGGGTGGCTCAGTGGGTTAAAGCCTCTGCCTTCTGCTCAGGTCATGATCTCAGGGTCCTGGGATCCAGTCCCACATCAAGCTCTCTGCTCAGTGGGGAGCCTGCTTCCTCCTCTCTCTCTGCCTGCCTCTCTGCCTACTTGTGATCTCTCTCTTTGTCAAATAAATAAATAAAATCTTAAAAAAAAAAAAAAAAAGAAGAGCTTACTCTCCAGTGAAAGAAGAGTCATCAGAGTGTTTTCTCACAGAGGTGACAGGGCAATTACCCAACTCCAGATAACTGTAGCCTTCCTGTATCACCAAAGAAAGGAAAAGAGGAAAAAGTAGAAACACAGTTGAAGGACAGAAAAAGACTGAAACTTAGTCATAAGATTATACAATGCCTCCACCCTCCAACTCCTTACCATCACATTAACAGGATCCTGAATTATTAGTGCACTCAGACTAAAACAACTATATAAAGTATTAGACTCCACTTAATACAGCTTCTCTGTGGAAACCCAAGATTGATAGGAGAAACAAAAACATGAACATTAGAGGAAATTTTAGTTTTTGACACCTATAGCTACAGCAAATAAAAAACAGTTTACGACCTACCCAAATGAGTGTAAAACTTCCCACTAAAAACCTATTTAAACCATAGTTCCTTCTGCTTAGTATACAATGTTCAGCTTCTGACAAATAATTACAAGCCATTGCAAACGCAAAAAAGTCTGCAGAGACAAAGCAAACATCAGAACCAGAATAAAAAATGGAAGGAATTCTGGAATATAAGTGAAGAGATGGAAACTCTAAGAAATAATCAAAAGGAAATGCTATGAGCCAAAAACACCATAACAAAGAATGCCTGAGGGGCTCATCAATATACGGTTGAGGAAATATTAGTGAACTTGAAGTAAGGTCATTATAAACTTTCCAAACTGAAATATAAATAGAAAAGAGAACTAAAACATAACAGAGAATAAAAAAAATGAGAAAATTATATCTAAGAGGTGGGATATTTTCAAAAGGTGTCACATACATATAATTGAAATACTGGAAGGAAGGAAGGAAGGAAAGAAGGAAAGAAGAAAGAAAGAAAGAAAAGAAAGAAGAAGAAAAGAAAGAATGAAAGGAAAGAAGAAAGAAAGAAAGAAGAGAGAAAGAAAGAAGGAAAGAAAAAAAGCAGAAATATTTGACATAAAAACAGTCAAGAATTTTCCAAAATAATGACAGATACCAAAGAATAGATTGAGGAAACTGAAAGAACACCATGCAGAATAAACACCAAAATACCTACACCTCCTCACATCATATTCAAACTACAGAAAACTGAAGACAAAGAGAAAAATCTTGAAATATGGTAGAGGAAAAAACACATTATTTACAGAAGAAAAATAAATATTATAACACACTTCCCATCAGAAACCATGTAAGCAAGAAAATGGAATGGTATATTTGAAATCAACAAAACAAAGAGGCAACCCACAGAATGGGAGAAGATATTTGCAAATGACACTACAGACAAAGGGCTGGTATCCAAGATCTATAAAGAACTACTCAAACTCAACACCCAAAAAGAAGATGAACACATCAAAAAATGGGCAAGAGACATGAAGAGGTACTTCTCTGTAGAAGATATACAAACGGCTAACAGACACATGAAAAAATGTTCAGCGTCACTAGCTATCAGGGAAATTCAAATCAAAACCACTCTAAGATACCACCTTACACTAGTCAGAATGGCCAAAATTAACAAGACAGAAAACAACAAGTGTTGGAGAGGCTGCGGAGAAAGGTTGGTGGGAATCTTACACTGTTGGTGGGAATGCAAGTTGGTGCAGCCGCTTTGGAAAACAGTGTGGAGATTCCTTAAAAAATTAAAGATAGAGCTACCCTATGACCCTGCAATTGCACTACTGGGCATTTACCCTAAAGATACGGATGTAGTGAAAAGAAGGGCCATATGCACCCCAATGTTCATCGCAGCAATGGCCACAATCGCTAAACTGTGGAAAGAGCCAAGGTGCCCATCAACAGATGAATGGATAAAGAAGATATGGTACATATATACAATGGAATACGACGCCTCCATCAGACAGGATGAATATCCAACTTTTGTAGCAACATGGACTGGACTGGAAGAGATTATGCTGAGTGAAATAAGCCAAGTAGAGAAAGTCAAGTATCGCATGGTTTCACTTACTTGCGGTGCATGAGGGGTAAGCTGGAGGACAGTGGGAGAAGGAAAATAAATGGGAACTAGGGTAATCTAGGGAGGGAAACGAAACAGAGACTTTGGACACAGAAACAAACTGAGGACTTGGAGGGAGGGGGGTGGGGGGATGGGAGAGCCTGGTGGTGGGTACTGGGGACACCTAAAGCGTGGAGCACTGGGTGTGGGGAATGGGGAATGAATCTTGGAACACTGGAAAAAAAAATTTAGTAACAATAAAAAAAAATTTAAAAAAATGAAATATTGAAAGGAAAAAAATCTACTTATCATGAATTCTATTTATAAAGAGAAATTAATATTTAAAAATGAAAGAAAAGCAAATACCTCCTCAGACAAATAACTAAGATAATTCATCATCAGCAGACCTGCCTGCAACAAATGTTAAAAGACATCCTTTACACAGAAGGAAAATGTTATAGGTCAGAAGCATGGATCTACATTAGAAAACAAAGAAGAAAGAAAAGCACTGGAGAAGAAATGGGGTAAAGTAAAATCTTTATTTTATTCTTAATTGATCTAATATTTAAATGTGTACTCAAAGTAATAATAATGTATTGTGTGATTAAGCATATGGTAAAGTGGAAATAATGAAAGCAATTTTGTAAGTGATGGGAGGGAGGATGTGAAATATTCTGCAACTAGAAGATCTAAATAAATAGTAGGAAATTCCATGCTTATAAATATATGAAGACTTAGTACTGTTGAGATATCAGTTCTCCCCAACTTGATCTACAGATTCAACATAATGAAAGCATTCGCAAGTTACTTCGTGGACATCAACATACTAAATCTAAAGTACATAACAAAAGACAAAATACCAAAAATAGTTAACTCAATATTGAAAAACCAAGTAGAATGACTGACACTATCAGCTTCCTTAACATTTAACAGGAGGAACAAAAACGACCTAATTAAAAAAAAATGTATTTAAACAGGCATTTCACTCAAGAAAATATACAGACAGAAAATAATCATCCAATAAGATATTCAAAATCACATGTCATTAAGGAATTACAAACAATGAGATACCACTACACACCTATTAAAATGGAGAAAAAAGAAAAAAAAATAAAACCTGACAATACCAAATCCTGGTGAAGTTGCAGAGTAATAAGAACTCATATTCATTGCCTATGGGAATGCAAAGGGTACAACCACCTTGCCAGATAGTTTGATAATTTCTTACAAAGCTAAACATTGTCTTACCATATAATCCAACAAGCTTGTTCCTAGGTATTTACCCAACAAATTAGATAACTTTTTTCACTTACATGAAAAACTACACATAAATTTTTATTCTTAATTGTCAAAAATTTGAAGCACAAAAATGCCTTCAATAGTGAATAAATAACCTGTAGTATATCCATATAATAAGATATTACTCAGGGCTAAAAAGAATTACTGACGCTGCTTTTCATATATGTTAGAACTGAATGACTGAGTAAATCAATGGAGGACAATGAAAACTGGATTTCTTACCGTTGGAGTGGGAGTTACACATAAGCAATGATCCATGTGGTTATGGACAAATTGGAGGCATCGGTAAAAGCTCATATTTAGCTATAGAAATATTTGTAAATATGTGTACATATACGGGTTAGCAGTATCATGCCATATCAAGGGTACATTCTATCAATATAACTCACCACTTTTGATTTTGACCTTGGCTGTCTGGCTTACATAGTGTTTGTCAGGTTTCTCCATTGGAAGTCACTTTTGTTTCCCTTTCTTTATTGTACACTTTGGAAGTGAAGTCACTACACATAGCCCAGACAGCCTAAGTAGACATGACACCTAAACGCACAAGTGGTTTCCTGGATCAAATCCTGGAACAAGGGGCGCCTGGGTGGCTCAGTGGTTAAGTCTCTGCCTTCAGCTCAGGTCATGATCCCAGAGTCCCAGGGTCCAGCCCTGCATTGGGCCGCCTACTCAGCGGGAAGCCTCCTTCTCCCTCTCTCACTCCCGCTGCTTGTGTTCCCTGTCTGGCTGTTTTTCTCTCTGTCAAATAAATAAAATCTTAAAAAAAAAAATCCTGGAACAAAAAAAGTTAAAACTAAGGAAATATGAATAAACTATGTACTTTATTTAATTAAAATATATCCATTTTGGTTCCTTGATTGTAATGAGGGATAATACTATAGGAAACAGTGCAGGATATATAGGAACTGTGTACTATTTTATCAATTTTTCTCTGACTCTAAGACTATTCAACAAATAAAGAGTATTTAAGTACACCAGAAGGCTGCCTTGCAAAAATTAAATAGATAAATAAAAATGAAAACAAAAGGAAAAGAAACATGAGAAGGAAAAAGAGAAAAAAGAACATCAATGCTTTCTTGAATTTGGCTGAGTAGAATAAACAAGAGGACTATATGACACCTTATTTTCATAATGGAAGCATAAAGTTTCAGAGGTTAATTAGAAATGTCAGGCAATTATAAAAATGTTTGATTTTCAAAGAAGAAACGAGATGGCTCGATATGCACTCAAATCCAATACAGTATAATGCCTATAAAGAACTGAAAGGGTGCCTGGGTGGCTCAGTCCTTGAGCATCTGCCTTGGGCTCAGGTCATGATCCTGGAGTCCTACATTGGGCTCCCACTTAGCAGGAAGCCTGCTTCTCCCTCTCTCACTCTCCCTGTTTGTGTTCCCTCTCTAGCTGTGTTTCTGTCTGTCAGATAAATAAATAGAAATCTTAAAAAAAATAAAATATTTAATAAAAATGCAAGCTGCAAGTTCTCTGGATCAAGCCAGTATATATCTACTCTTCCTAAATAGATTAATTTTAATGATATTCATTAGTTCAAAAGGGCAATTTCTATGCACTGCAAGTACAGGATATAGCTGAAGTCTAGAGATTCTTCATCAGTTCTTGCGAAATAAGAGATAAATAGGTAAAACTAAGTTTTAATGGACCCAATCTGCACGTTGTCAAAGATGCTGTAGAATTAGTTGTATGGGGTTAGTATTAGCTGTCATTAGTCTTCATGTAGCTCTAAAGCAAGGTTTCAAATTGAGTTTTGAGATTTGTTCTTTGACATCATTACACAGACTTCTGAATGTCATTTTTCTAAGATAGAGGATACCCAGAGCAACAAAATAAGTTGCTTGATGGTGGGTCGTATTTGAAGGAGGAAAGCAAGATTGTCGTACATTTAGTATACATAGGTACTTATATTTTTAAAATATTCCTAACTAAAAGCATTCAATTTGAACACAGCTAGCCATAATAAAACTTAAGTGACATGAGAGGTCTTGTCCTGCATACACAAAGGATGCTGTATGAGAATGATGGGTAACCAGAGACCACTGGGAAAAGAAAGTAGTAAATTAGTTAAAGGGCTTCAGAAAAAAAGTATTCTGCTATTTATAAAGACCTACAAATACATTTAAAAAGGTGTGCATTTTAATACATTAAATACAGTTAACACTTACACTCTTAAGCACATTGGGTTATGGGCAGAGAGATGTAACGTTACATTTTCTTGAAAGAAAAAATGCATTTTCATGGTTCATTGCCAGCTCTTAGTGATGTACGGTGAACATGAGCTGAGCATTATTTGTTCAGCTACGAATGTAGGAGTTGGGGAAATGATGGTTGGCACTGTTCCTAACCCCGTTAAGTTAATAGGGGAGAGACGTAAAAAGCAGGTCCTGAAATTGATCGGTAAGACACACATGCCACTTGCTTAACTGAAGACCCAAGTCATATTTACTACAGTGAGAATTTATCTTAGAATTTGAAATCATTTGAAATCAATCAGTTCAGAGTTGTTTTCTAGATTCTTCCTTTCCTTTCCATCACCCGGACACTAGAATACTTTATTATTTATCTGGTAAATATTACTGTGCCCCCTCCAGCAGTGGCCCACATGGCAAGATATGGTACCTATTTCAAAGCTGTGTTTTAGGCACTGTGACAGAAAGCCAACCCACAAGTGTTAAAATCAAATTTAGGAAAAAAAATGGTTAAGATGGCAAATTTCACATTATGTGTATTTTTAGCACAGTTTAAAAAAATCAAATTTGGAAGTCTAAAAGTACAATGTTGGTTAGTAGAAAGAAGTAAAAGCACATTATTTTCTTCTTGTTGAACACATATTCACTATGTACATTATAAAGTACATTATTTTGTGCTAATCTCTCTACCTCTCTGGGCCTCAGTTTATTCATTCTCTAAACAGGCGTTTGTGTAAGGTAGTTTCTAAAACCCCTCATACCTCTATTGTTCTTCAATTCATAGATAACATCTTTTCCCAAGACAATGTGAGCCACATTGTCTTTTTTTGAGAGAGAGAAGATGACGACTTCTTCTTCTTCTTCTTCTTCTTCTTCTTCTTCTTTTTGTATATTCAGTTTTTAAGAACTTCAACTTTTGTTATTATATATTGGTATACTTAAAGTACTTTTGTTATATGAAATTAGGGATTTTATAGATTTTGAATTACCCCACTAAAACAGCTTGATGTCTAGCAGCCAATAGTTAAACTAAAGTGGGAAATTTCCATATTTGTATATCAAACTGAAATTGTTCAATTAATCAAAAGTTATATTGCATTTTTCTTCAATACAAAAATTTGTGGAGTGCAACACTAAGAGTGCCAATCCTAGTGGGAAACATATTGCCTCAGCAATATAACTGAGGCAAAAAAAAAACATCTTTAGGTGTGCTAAAGCAAAAATATTCATTGGAATATTGGAATTGGAAACTTATTGAAATTAAGGCAGTGGCTCAATGCTCAATTGAAGGAAAAAAATTCAAATCTATACAAGAAAATCTACAAATCTGTCACTAAATACTGTATCTAAAAAGAAAGAGGCTAACATAGGGACTTTTTAGTTCCCTAGGAATAGAAACCCCTTTTTAACTTTCAAGCCTACAGTTCAAATTTTTCACATCTTGTTTGAGATAAATTTCAAGGAATGTGTTATTCAACAAAGAACAGCACTGACTGACCAGACAAACATAATATTTCTCAGACTAAAAGATACACAAGTATGATGGTGTTTTATATTTTTATCTGATTGCTCACCATTTTAATTTTCCACTTACCCATTAAAGGTGCATTTATCTCATGCAGTAAATATGTACATGGAAACTTGTTCATGCATTACTTACTAAAAATCATCCTAATCTCAGACTAATAGGGTAGGGAATAAAGGTTAAATACATAGTCAGCACCAATAAATGACTGCAAATACAACTGCAAACATGTATGGGAATGAGAACAATGCTATTAATTGGAAAGAGGGGGAGTTATTTGAGGAAATGTATATGCAGATTTTAGTGGAGCAGGAGAATACAGGGAAGTGAGCAGATTGGGGAGAGATCTGAAGACTTTGCTGGGATGGTAAAAGTCAAATCTAGTTAAAGTCTGATGCTCATTTGGGAGTAGAGAGAGATGAGAAAAGATGATAGCCTCAGTAGACATGTGATGAAAACGTTAGACCCTTGATAAAATTATGTGCGATGATAAAGATGGCAGAAAACAAACAAGTTGATAAGTCAGGACATTAATCAACAATTGGAAGAAGACTTCAGCAGTGCTAAATCTGTTACATTTTCTTTCTCATTCCTTTAGAGACATCCTGAGTTTCACAACATCTGTTGTGATCACAGTTCTGCATGGGCTATGTCAGTAGACACTCAAAATACCAACAATAGTCAAATTATGGAAAGAACCCAATGTCCATCGACTGATGAGTGGATAAATAAGATGTGGTATATATATATATATATATATATATATATATATATATATATATATATGCAATGGGCTATTACTCAGTCATCAAGAAGAATAAAGTCTTGCTATTTGCAGTGACATAGGTATTTTGCTAAGCAGAATTAGTCAGAGAAAGACAATATCATATGATTTCATTCATATGTGGAATTTAAGAAACAAAACAGATGAACATATGGGAGCGGGAAAAAAGAGAGAGGGAAACAAACCATAAGAGACTCTTAACATGGGGCTCCTGGGTGGCTCAATTGTTAAGCATCTGCCTTCAGCTCAGGTCATGATCCTGTAGTCCTGGGATTGAGCCCATATTGGGCCCCCTGCTCAATGGGAAGCCTGCTTCTCCCACCCTTGTTCCCCCTGCTTCTGTTCCCTTTCTAGCTGTGTTTCTCTCTGTCAAAACAAATAAATAAAATATTTTTAAAAAGAGAGAGAGAGAGACTCTTAACAATAGAGAACAAACTGGGGGTTGATGGAGGGAGGTGGGTGGGGGGATGGTGCATAGTGGATGGGCTAGACTGGTAATGGGTACTAAGGAGGGTACTTGCTGTGTTGAGCACTGGGTGTTGTATGTATTCCAATACATTCTAAAAAATTCTATAAATTCTAATCCAGAAACGAATATTGCACTGTATGTTAACTAAGTAGAATTTATTTCTTTTCTTTTTTATTGTGTTATGTTAGTCACCATACAGTACATCATTGGTTTTTGATGTAGTGTTCGAAGATCCATTGCGTATAACACCCAGTGTTCCATGCAATCGATGCCCTCCTCAATACCCATCACCAGAATAACCCATCCCCCACCCCTCCCTTCTAAAACTCTCTGTTTATTTCCTGGAGTCCTAGTCTCTCACAGTTCATCTCCTACTCCGATTTCTCCTCCTTCGTTTTTCCCAGCTCTGAATGTCCTCCATGCTATTCCTTATGCTCCACAAATAAGTGAAACCATATGATAATTGACTTTCTCTGTTTGACTATTTCACTTAGCATATTCTCCTCTAGTCCCATCCAAGTTGATGCAAAACTTGAGTATTCATGTTTTTGATGGTGTTGTAGAATTTAAATAAAATCTGAAAAAAAAATGGCATCACTTCCAAAAATGTTCTCTTCCTTCAGTCCAAAAGCATAACATTCATGGTGCTAATCTTCTGTTAATAAACCTTCAGTGTTTCCCTAAAACAGACTTTGCAATCTTAAGAATATGAAACCTGTATTTAAACAACTCAGGAGCCTCTTCATTTGTGTCCAATTTTCTATGTTCAGTTTTATGTTCCCCAAACCTTCTATAGACATTTGCTGCTTTACTGTTCTTCATTGCACTTGGAATAATGCTTCATATTTGGTATTAACACTGAGAATATATTTATTTGGTCATTCCTGGTGCATCTGATTATCTAAGTCCAATTGATTCTTCTTTGAGACCTATCAAAAATGTACCTCTTTTCTGACACTTTCTCAATCATTCTATCCATAAACTATTCAGTAAACACTGAATTTGCCCTCTTGTATTCCACTTGTCACATACTAGCTGGATACAGATTTTTTTTTCTAGGTGATACTGGGGATTTTTTAAGAACAGAGGCTAAGCTTTCTTCAAACTCGCATCCCCCACAACACCGTGTGAAAAAATTAACCTCTTCACAGAGAAAAGTTGTTCAGAGAGAAATAGTAGTAACTGAAAGACTGAAAGAACAAGGGATGAAGAAACTCCCTATCAAGATTGGAGAATGGTAACATCAAAAACAACTTTCCTCCCATCGCAATTTTCTTTTTTTTTTTTTTAATATTTTATTTATTTATTTGACAGAGAGAAACACAGCCAGAGAGGGAACACAAGCAGGGGGAGTGAGAGAGGGAGAAGCAGGCTTCCCGCCAAGCAGAGAGCCCGATGTGGGACTCGATCCCGGGTCTCCGGGATCATGACCTGAGCCTGAAGGCAGTCGCCCAACCAACTGAGCCACCCAGGCGCCCTGCCCATCGCAATTTTTATCTATAGCCACTTCTACTTTGAAAATGTATTTGGTCTTTCACAGCTGAGATCAAAATATTAAATTATGTTGATTGTTAAATATTTTCATCTGTTTTGTCATTCTCCCTAAATTTAATTTTCAAACACACTAATAATATATTGGCACAAATCACTCAAAATACTTGGATTTTAATTTTTATCTTTACAAATGTTTTCTATCATAAGAAAAGATTTTTAGAACATTATTAAGTATCAATATATATTTCGACTATAAAATCTTTCTTGCCTTGCTAGTTTTGTTCTAGGATTTACGATTGGTGAACTTGATTTAAGATCAAAGAGTCAAAAAAAATCCTGTAAACTGCTCCAAGAGCAATATTATATCCAGACAAACATGTCATTTCGGTTCCTTCACACATTTTTAAAGAATCAAATGCACAATGTGGTTTAGAAAGAAAAGTATTTAAATGTACATTCCAGGGGAAAATCTACCACAGTCTTTTTGTCCTTGCTGAATTATTTTCTTGTTTATTTATTGTCTAACAAATTTATAAAATTCTGAGTAAAGTGTGATTATAGAGTAACGTGTCATTATGAAAAATACGGTGCATAATTTGAACATTTGGCAGATTCTAAGAAGATTATACTTCATGTTATTCATGCACCTAACTGTCTATGCTTTGTATAGTAATGATTTTGTGCATCATTCATTCAGCAAATATAGAAAGGAGCTTCTAAAAATTTTTCTTTTCCTCATTCACACCTACAGTGTGCCTTGCACACACAGAATGTCAGGACACGTGTTTCATAACATGTGAGCTAAGGGACAGTGCAAAAAATTATAGCTTCCAGGAGCCATGACTTATGAAAGAGCCACCATTTCTAGGTGTTTTTCCACTCCACCTGCATTTCATAAAAAGTACATCACACAGAGTTCACTCAAGAGACACTGGTCAGGGCGGGTCGGAAGCTGGGTGGAGATGGTCTATGAAGAGATTTGCTATGAGAGGATGCTGATGAGCCAGGTCTGGAAAGGGGGATTAATTGAAAGGAGATAAATGGCAGAAAAGCCCAAAGACAATGGAAAGGAATACAAACAAAAGCAAGAGCGTAGTGGGTTGACAATAAGACCTGTGGTTTTGGGATGTGTGCCCCGCTCTTATTTCTACTGGTCCTACTATGTGCTATTTTTGTAGGTATTCCTTCCCAAATACTAGGAAACTCTCTAGACTAATTACCCACATTATTACCAGATTTGTGGGGGCAAGTTGATTTCCTAATTTGGCAGGCAGACAAAAGTAAACAATTTTAGAGAAGACTGCAATTTAAAACTGAGAATAAGCCTGAGGCTTCTTGAATTGTTCTAAAGCAGCTAAACACAAAGACAGACTGTATAATGAAATGAGGACCTAGGAGTTTATGGCAGGTACAAAGATTCGTTCCTTTACCACCAGAGCTGGGCCAAACTTTAAGTGTTATATCATCAGGTCTATTTTAGAGTTTTCCATTTGGACCACATATTCTCCTATAATGTTTGTAGAAAGATCTTAAAGATGGCACTGAATAAATATTTCTTTTAGAGTCTGTCCACTTTTAACTCTGTCTATGTCTTAACTTCTTTCCCTCTTAGATGTATTAAAAGCATAAGCTGATATCTCATTTGGTCCTTCAAAATATACTTAAATTCCCTATGATTCTCCTAATCTATAAAATGAGGATAAAAATAGTACCTGATTTGCAGAATTGTTCTAAGGATTGTTAAACAAGCTAATGTCGGCAAAAGCACTTCAAAAAATGTATTCCTATATAAACTCCATAAATTTTACTTTTACTCATAAACAAAATTAAATTTTTAATTTGTTTTATTTTTTTATCTCTCCTTAGTTTGAATTTTATTACATTTTGTTTTAAAAGTACATTGGAAAGTTATGAGTAGATATTCGATGTAAAAAATTCACACATTACAGGGCTGCTGGGGTGGCTCAGTCGGTTAAGCATCTGACTCATGCTTCTGGCTCAGGTCGTGATCTCAGGGTTGTGAGACTGAGCCCCGGTCAAGCTCCTAGAGCCTGCTTGAGAGTCTCTCCCAGCCCCTTCCACCCACCTTCTCTCTTCCTCTCTTTCAAAAAAAAAAAAAAATTCATGCATTAGAAATAAAATGCACTCTTTTGGCCACCGCCCACCCTGTTCTGTCGATGGTGACCACCATCACACGCCAGTACCGTATAACTTTCTCACACATTTTGAGAAGAGTAGTGGACAGTATGTCAGATCGGCTCTGCAATATCCATTTTTTCTAATGCAAGTAGGATCGAGATTAATTTAATACATAAAAATATAAGTTATTCCTTTCTAACTATTTCTAATGATTATATATTAACTACTCCGTTACATTATTTCAATATAACTTATACCAGTTTCTCTTTTAGACACTTAGATTGTTTCCTCTTTTGTCGCCCTAAACAAAGCTGAAATATACAGGTGCATGACTGCCAGTGATTTTCTAGGGATAGAAAAAAGAATTATTGATTCAGATAACATGATTTTCAAGCACTTTTAAATAAATATTTCCAAATAACCCTTTAAGAATGACTTTATCAAACTACAGGTACTGCAATAGCACACCAGTTTCCATCAATCTTCTCTAATATTTAACTTCATTAAACATGAATTTAGTAATCTCGTGAGTAAAAAAAAAAAACATGACACTGTTAATTTAATTTTAAGTGATCTTGGTTACCAGTGAGGCAAGAAGCCTTTAAAATGCTTACCAACTACTTGTAATTTTCAATTGCCAAATATGCATTCCTAGATTGCTGTTCCTTTCGTTGGGTCGTCTGATTTTTCCTTACTAAGTTTTAGGTGTTCTATATAAAATGTGGGCAATAAAGCATTACTTTTTTTCTTTTTATGTTACAAATTCCCTTTCACAAACGGTTTTTTAATTTTTTAAAATTTAGTTTTTTTGTCATTTAAAACTTTTACTTTTGATGTCTTGAAGTTATCCAAAAAATCTATTTTCTAAAAACCAGTGTTATTGTCTTCTCTTTTTCATGTTTTATTAATAACATCTTTCTACTTCTGGATGTATTGTTATTTTTCAGGTTTCTTTGATTGTTTTTATATATAGTTCAATGATATATCAGGAGTTAAGACTTGCGAAGGAGGTAAGATCTATGCCTAGATTCTTTTTGACATATGGATGTCCAGTTGTTCCAGCACCATTTTTGAAAAGACTATCTTGGCTCCATTGTATTGCTATTGCTCTTTTGTTAAGAATCAGTTGATTCTATGGATGTGGATCTATTTCTGGACTCTCTATTCTGTCCCATCTATTACCTAGATATAGTGGGAATACTGTCCCAACACATAACAAGAATATTGAAAGATTGTCAATTTCGAAAGAAGCCTAGAAGAGTAAAGAGCTCTGTAATAGGTTCTCACTGCAGTAAAACAGCCCAACTTCTTGGAACATATGACCTAACAGAGTCTAAGAGTCTAAGATGCTAGACTCACTTTGCTTGAATCACTTTGTCTCTTCTTTCACTAACATCACACTCTCTTAATAACTATAGCCACAGGAAATTTATAAGTTAGGTAGTGTCAGTCCTCCAGCATTGTCACTCTTATATAAGTTGGAGATTCTAGGCATTGTGCCTCTCCATATAAACTTTGGAATCCTTTTATCAATATCCAAAAAATAAAAACTTAATGAGATTCTGATTGAATTTATAGCTCAAGTTAGGAAGAATTGACATCTTGACAATATTGAGTCTTCTTATTCATGAACATGCAATATATTTCCATTTATATATTCTTGTATGCTATTTTTTCCCGTTTCTGTCCTTAGCATATTAGTCATAGTTGAATTCATATTCTGAATCCCTCATTTCATGCCATATCTGGGTCTGGTTCAGATGCTTATTCTGTCTTCAAACCATGTTTTTCCACATAGTAAGCCTTGCAACTTTTTGATGAAAGCCAGACACGGGGTACTTCCACTCCCTGGGTAAAAGAAACTTCAAAAAATAGGTCTTTAGTAATAAGGTGCTAAGTGTGGGGGAGGGGAAGGGTTCTATAGTGTGCCTCTTGGCTGTGAAATTCAGAAACACTTCTTAGGTGGGACAGGATGGCTAGATGCTAATGGAGTTGAATACTTCCTTTCCCCCAGGTCAGTTAGGCCCTGATTAAACCTTAGGTATTAGGCTTTGTTTAAATAATTTCCCTCAAAGGTAGACCTCTTTAAGAAGAACAGAATCCTCAGGTGTGTTTACAAATTATTCCTTTTCCCCTTCCCCTACTGGAAGCCAGAGGAATCCTTCTCTTGCCTTCACTTTTCAAACCTTGTAGAGCTCCAGGAGATAAAACTCACAAGTATGCCCCCCCCCCCATCCCTGGAGGTTTCCAGACTGTGTCTCTGGCAATTTAACAATTATAATTCAGGTTTTCCTACCTTGGTACTGGTTCCTACAGAGATTTCTGCTTAGGCATTTTTGATCCAGTCAAGCTATGTCTATCTGTCTCTGTATTTTGTCTATCTGTCTCTCTAACAATGAGGACAGTTTGCACCATGACCTCATTTCTCCTATGGACCTAAAATGAATTGAGTTTTCAGTTTGCTCAACTTTTTACTTGTTATCAGGATGAAGTGGAGACTTTCAAGCACCTTACATGCAAGACTGGATGCAAAGTATCTCCCAATTTGCTTTATAAGGTAATGTTCTTTAACATCTAAAGACTCACGTCTGTCTGTTACATCTTAGTGTATATTTCATGTTAATAATATTATTAATCCCTCTTTGTCCCTTTTAACATGCTTTGTCTTAAATTTTACCTTAATATTAAGAGTGCTGTGTCTGCATTTTCATTTTCTGTTTTCTTATGTCCTTCTATTTCGTAAGTCATTTTATTTAGTTCTTTATCCTACAGAGGTGGTGTAGTGCATAAGTTAAAATTGTGGGCTGTTCAACCACAATAGCTGACTCCAAATCTTGATTCTTATAATTAATGGTTATATTACCTAGATGTAGTGGGAATACTGTCCCAACACATAACAAGAATATTGAAAGATTGTCATTTTTGAAAGAAGCCTAGAAGAGTAAAGAGCTCTGTAGTAGGTTCTCGCTGTGGTGAAACAGCCCAACTTCTTGGAACATATGACCTAACAGAGTCTAAGATGCTAGAGGTATTGTGGTAGGAGAGGATGCCATGTGGGGTTTATGGCAAACAACAATAAGAGATTTATAGTGTAGATCTTTGGGGTTTTAGAGTGACCAGATAATGCCATAAAACATAGAGAATTAAATATCATTTGAAAAACAGCTCCTGGCATCCTACTAGGCTGGTAGAAATGGAACGTCTTACCCTAGAACATCAAATGACCATGCAGCCAGTGATGGATGTCCAAAATGAGTTGGGTCATGAGGCCCAATAGCAACAAGATGACATAGTACGTGCAAGATTGCATACAAGCAGGGCCAGAGATAACAAATAAACCGCATGAACAGAGAATCCAGTTCCCCATGTATCCATCACTGTTTCAGCTGGTACCTCCAGCTTCATGGGTGGTCGCTTTCGACTTGCTTGACAAAGAGTGAAAAGATGAATATTTATTCATGAATAGGCTAGTTAAGTATATAAGTGTAAGCTGAAAGACACTGCTCAGGGGAAATCATCAAATGAATGAGGTTTTGGACACTATACTTTGTCACACTGCTTTCTGTGGAAAGAGAAATGACCTAAGGTCTCATAGGAAATGCTCTGTGTCTTGGCTTTTTGGCCAGGGACCTAGAATCTAGAGGACAACATGTTCTGGAGAAGTAGCATGCATACAGACCTATGAAAGTAGGCTGGAAGTATAAAAACTTTTGTACCATATGTCAGCACCAATTCATGAGCACCCACCATGGAAGAAACACTAAACAAGGAAGTAGACAAAATGACTCAGTCAGTGTTGTTAGCATCGACCATTGGCCACTCCAGCATTGGCACAATGAATTTAGGAGGTAATTAGTTATGTTTTCAGGAATGGAGGTCATGCCTGGAAACAAGCATTGGTATCCCCTCCCCAAAGCTGATCTATTATTACTGCTACCAAATGACCCACATGCTACCAACAGAAACAAAAGCCAAACATCCAGTATCTAGTACCATCCTTCAAGGAAACTAACCACCAGTTAATAATTTGGTTACAGTGGATACTTCCTATTCTGATGGGAATAGTGATTCACCCTGCCCAAAATCAACACATGCCACAGGTGTAGATCTTCTCTTTTTGTCTATAGGATTTTGGCCAATAAACCTCCCAGATGCCAATCTGTGCTACAGAGTCTTACAGACTAAATGTTTGTGTAACTCCCTCACCAAATCCACATGTTTAAGGCTAAACCCCAATTGATCGTATCTGGAGATGGACCTTCAGGGTGGAACCCCCATAAATAGGATTATGCCCTTATAAAAGAGATCCCAGAGGGCTCCCTCCTTTCAGCATATGGGGATTCAGGGAGAAGACAGCTGTCTACCAACCAGGAAGCAGGCCCCTGCCAGGCACAGATAAGTAGAATCAGTTGATCTTGGACTTCTAATTCTCCAGAACTATGAGAAATATGTTGCTGTTGTTTAGAAGACACCAGTTTATGACGTTTTGCTATAGGAGCCTGTGCTAAGACAAGAATCTATTTCCTGGGGAGACCAACCTGAGACATTTGGCATGGTTTGTTTCTTCAATTGTAAAGTGGAGACAATCAGAAATAGGCAGATATTTAATTAGAGCACAAATTAGATAATAATCAGGTAATTGAA
>PITA01008356.1:0-67439 GCA_004023965.1 Spilogale gracilis
CCTCTTACTTGTTTCTACCTTTTTGTCGATGGTCCTTGTCTCCCGTGGTGATCCAAAAGTGCGAAATATCACATTTCAGGCTGATTTCATGGGTGTTCATGGTGGTCCTGTAGTGGTTTTTTTGCTGGAATTCAGCTTTCTTCAGGGAACTCCCCGACATGCGGTCACCTGGCCTTCCGCCATCTTGAAACTCCTCCCTCCAGACATATTCTTAATGGAAGGGAGTATGCTATTCCCCATCCCTTCCTCCACCTTATCGTTTGGAACTTGGGTACAGTGGCTGGAATTTGCGCAACGGCTTGGGCTCTGAGGATGAAAGAACACACCTTAAGAATGGCAGAGGAGAGAGCTGGTTGGGACATGGGTTCCTGATCATTCTGAAATTACCATGCCAGCCCTGGGCTGCCCATCTCTGGGAACTTCTTAGGTGAAAAAAATAACGTCCATTCATTAAGCTATTATTGTTTGGGTCCCCTGCAGGCAGAACACGGATACAGATGGGCGGGCTTGCTACACTGAGGAATCCAGCAGTGTGAACAAGGTAGACAGAAAGTAAATTTTTGCCCGTTCTTTACAGACGTAGGTTTCTTGTGGAGGACATTATAATCAGATATACCTGAGTTAAAATCAGCTGCTACCAGTTACTTCCTATATGATCTTGGATAAGTCCCTTCATAAAAGACTCTAAGCCCCCATTCACGTATGTGTGTTTCTCACACGAACAAGCAATTCTTCAACACCTGCTGGGTGTTCTACACTTGCACTCAATTCTGATATTCTCTTCTTGGAGACAACATCAGATTCCACAGGCTAAGGGCTCAGCCCCACAAACCCCTCTCCACTGTAGACGCCAGTCACAAGTCCAGACTGGCGTTACCTGTACTTCTGGCTATAAAAACTTTCCACAACCCCCTCTTTAGCATTAATTTGCTAGCCTGGCTCATGGAACTCAGGAAATCTGTTTAATCACATACTCAAGGATAAGAATCAATAGCCAAATGGAAGGTATGCATAGGGCCATGGATGGGGGAAGGACGCAAAGCTTCGAAGTCCTCTCCAGGGGCACCATGCTCCTGCGAGTCTCCACATGCTCACCAACCTGGAAGCTCTCTGGACCCTGTCATTTTGGGGTATTTTGGAGTTTATATCACATAAGCATGATTGATTAAACCAGTGGCCATTGGTGACTGAAATCACCATCAAGCCTCCTTCTCTCTCTAGAGGTCAGAGGATGGGACGTTGAGTTCCAACTCCTTAATCACATGGTTGGTTCTCTGGCAACCAGCCCTCACTCCTCAGATGTAGAGCCAAGACTCACCTCGTGAACATAACAAAAGACATCTTTATTGTTCTCATCACTCAGGAAATTTCAAGGGTTTTAGGAGCTTTGTGCTGGAAACAAAGACCAGATACATATTTCTTACTACAAATCACACTATTATACTGCATCTGTCCTCAGCTTCTCAATCTGTAAAGTGGGACAGTCCTAGCTACCCTATGGGATTGTTGTGAGAATGGGAGAGAATACTTAACCTTAGGAGAGCCCTTAACTTTCCAGCCTCTTGGACACAGTGTTCTCAATAAACGGTGGCTGTTGTCATTATCTTCTATGCTAACCATGTCTTCTGTGACGAGGGATGTGTGGGAGGGCTGACACGGACTGCGTCTCTGGCCCTCCCTCTTGTTCATGTCTGAGAAACAACCTCCTTCTGGGTCACGTGCTCTGAACCCTGACCAGAACTCAGGAAGGCTTATTCTGATCTTCCCTCTGGCACTAAGGGCAGGACTTTAGAGGACTGCTCTTTGACCTCACTGCAATGCCCTTGCCCTATAAAAGCTGTAGCTTAAGGTCTGGGCTTTGTGGAGAAGGGCTGCACAGCCCCTGGATCACCACACACCTGACCCCCCCGCCCCGTCAGTAAGTAACCCTCAATAAAACTGTCACTTCATTTTTTAGTCTCAAAGTGCCTTCTCAGTTTGGAGGATATTTTATTGCCCCTCAGCCACCTTCCAACAGATTGTATAAAATTTTAGTGCTTGGGACACTGAAATTAAAAACAGAAGATCTAGAAGATCTAACCTCTTTCATCTTTTCCTGGCTACTTAGCTTTGGACAAGTCACCTTTTTGAACTTCAGTGTCTATCTGTAAAATGGGCACGAGAACCTGCCTCTCATAGGTCCTTGGGAGAATTAAATGAACTGAAGGTGAGAGACCGGGCTTTGGGAGGCTGTGGTTGTCCTCACGATCCTGTCACTTTGCATCCTGCCAGGGCCTTGCCTATCCTCGGGTTCTGTCTTATGCAGTCAGCTGGACATCGAGCCAGCTCCAGATAGCCTTATTTATTTTTTTTAAAGAGAAACACAGCTAAAGAGGGAGCACAAGCAAGGGGAGTGAGAGAGGGAGAAGCCGGCTTCCCAGTGAGCAGGGAGCCTGATGCAGAGCTCGATCCTGGGACTCTGGAATCATGACCTGAGCTGAAGGCAGATGCTTAAGGACTGAGCGACCCAGGCGCCCCAAGTCTTAAATTCTTTTAGAGTTGGGAGCTTGGACTGCCATTGAGACCCTGATACCTAGTTGGTTCCAGGAATCCCATTTTCTCCAAGCTTATAGTGCTAAGTAAGGTCTCAATGGTACCTACTTGACCGTGAGGCAGTAACCCCTAGAAGTTAAAAGCACAGGCTTTCCAGGAAGATGTGGCTTTGAATCATTCTTTTAACTTTGTGACCTCCGAAAATCCTTCTAATTCTCTAAGTCAAGCTTCGGTTCCCTCATCTGTGAAACAGAGGTGAGAGCAATCACGTCCCCTTGGTCGATGTGAAAACCAGCACCCTATAAATGCTGTCATACTGAATGTGACTTCCTGGTGTCCCCCTTTGAGTCAACTTTTGTCAGGACTCTGTCTCACATGCACCAGGAGTTAACCTGCGTGTCGGGGAGCACTGGGCCCAGAGAGGGAAAAGGCTGTCAGCAGGAGTGCTCTTCCTATAGCAACTATCAGTTAAATCTCTGGGGGGCCTCAGAAACAGACCTGGGATGAGAGAGTCGCCTAAGAGGTGAAAACAGATCATATCACTTGCCTCTGGGGGGCTTCTGGGAGAAGGGAGGGCCTCCTGCCTGCAGCGTGCATTTCTGCAGATCTGGGCTAATGGAACCTACGGTTGCCATGGGAACTGCTTGGCATTGGACGGCGGCCGTAGAAGCTATTCCTTTCTATGCTGGGGAGCAATGGTGTTTCTGGGAGGAACACTAAAGATCATGGAACACAAATGGGGAAGCTATGGCCAAAAGAGGGAATGTTTTGCCAACGACATTCAGTTGCTCAGGTTCTATGATGCCAAATCTAGTCCTTCTTCAAGAATTTATTCTCACAACTCTTAAATGGTCACCAGACACCCCAAATGGTGGTTGTGAGGCTAACTGGGACATCTGACCCTAGGTGAGCCCAACAACATAAACATTTCCCGGAACTTGGAGCCGGAAAGTGCCCAACCGGCCCTGGCCGATTACAAAGCAATCACTGCACTGCGCTACTGTGCATAACCAGCTACTCCCACTTCTGTAAAAGAACAAGCTTACTGCTGTCGCTTCGCTATTGGATGGAGACGTGTCCACCTGAATATGTTCTGTTCCTCTGGAGACATACCCACCAGGGTTTGTTTCATTTCTTTGGAAACACGCCCACAAGGGCAAGTCTCGTCTCTTTAAAAACCCAGACCGCCCTAGGGTCAGGACCCTCGCAGAGCCCGGACTCTAGAGTGGTTGCTGGCCAGCTATAATCAACCTCTCATTGTTTAACCCTTAGTGGTGTCGGCGGTGATTCACTGAGTGCACCCTGTAACACAACAAATATTCATTGAACACTTACTATGTGGAAAGCCCCAGCTAGATACAGAAGATGCAGAGATCAATGATATACAGTCTTTATTATCTAAGTTTGGTCTAATGGAGAAAGACATAGGCCCTGTGAAGGAAAAAGACTCCCCCGTTCCTTCTACCGATCAGTTAATGGAAAACTTCCATTTTTAATCTACTTCTTTCAACAATTTTGACACCACATGTATGGATTTTTCAGATCAATCTATTTTCCCATTCTCAGTGGACACTGGGCATCCTACAATTTAACTCCATTCTGATGCAATCCATTTGGGTTTAGGATCAGATCCCACAGGTTAAGGGCTCAGTCTCACAAGGTTTCCTCACTCCCCCTCAATACAAGTTACAAATCTCAAGTTTGTCACCTGTACTTCTGACTGGTTACATGTTGGAGGTTCCCACAACCCCTCCTTGGATTTGATAATTTGCTAGGACAGCTTATAGAACTCAGGAAAGTTTACTTACTATATTGCCAGTTTTGTTTTGTTTTTTGAAATAAAAGCATACAACTCAGGAATAGCCAATGAAAAAGATGCTTAGGGCAAGGTGCGTGGGAAGAGGTGAGGAGCCTCCATGCCCCCTCCAAAGACCCCACCCTTCTAGCATCTGCACCTGTCTACCAACCCCAGAAGAATTCTGAACTCTTTCAGTTAGGGTTTTGTATGGAGGCTTCAGTACGTAAGCATGATTAAATCATTGCCATTGTGACTGATTCAATCTCTAGCTCCTTTCCCCACTGCAGAAGTCAGGGCTAGAACTGAAATCTCCAACCCTCTAAATACCTGGTTCATTCACCTGGCAACAAGGCCCTATTCGGAAGCTCCCCGGGAGCCCCCAGCCCCCAGCCAGCTCATTAACCTACAGACAGGTAATTATCACTTTGGAGATTCTCAGCATTTTATGAGCCACCTGCCAGGAAAGGGAGGGGGTGTAAAAACCAAATTTTCTTTTATTAGGGCACACCATGTTTTAAGAGCTCTGAGAGAAGTACCAGGAGCACAATGACGGAGGCTCCCAGCAGCCCGAAGGTGGCAGGAGTCCCGGAGAAAAGGAAGATATTTAAGTCCTGAAGTAAAGTACAGAGAAACCAAACGAAGGTGGATGGATATAAAAGGTACCCAGTAGAGTGAACAGCATGAACACTGACCCAGAGGAAGGAGACAGAATCCTAGGTACTGGTTCTAGAATTTAAAGCCGTTCGGCCCGGCTGCAGAAGAGTGTGTAAGTGGAGGGGCGGGACAGGGAGGTCCAAACAGGAAAGTAAGATCCAGATCACAGAAAGGCTTGAAAACCTCTATCAGTGATCTGGTTTGTTTTCACTTTGGATAGACGATGAAAGACTTTTCTGTTTTTGTTTAAGATTTTATTTATTTATTTGGTCGGGGGCATGAGCCGGGTGGGGAGAAGGCGGGGAAGGGCAGAGGGAAGTCCCCACTGAGTTCAGAGCCCAAGGCACAGATCCGTCCCAGGACCCTGAGACCACAACCTGAGCCGCAATCAAGAGTTGGGTGCGGAACCAACCGAGCACCCATGTGTCCCTGGAAATGGCCTTTTAATAGCTTTGCTTTAGATGTTCCTTGTATAAAGACTGTCATTTTATTAAACCTGATAGCTATTTTAAAACGTCTAGTGTCTTTACTGATAGAAAGCAAATATCTAGATACATCAACAATTGTCAGCATTTTGTTACTTAGCTCGTAGATATACAGGTGTTCATTAAACTACTGTTGGGTAACTTATGCATGAATTTTTTATGATAAAAAAGTTAGGGAAAAATTACTGCAGTCACTTCACTACGCTTGCGAATGGCTTGGGCTAGGTAGTTAGGTACTTTGTGCACAGGTAATTTTTGCCTAATTTCTGCAAACAATGTGATAGTTATGTTTCAGTTATGTCTGCCCTTCTTGGAACCCTTGACTTTTAAATCCAGTAATTTCTCTGTTCCATGCCATAAATTATTGAGCACCTTCTCTATTCTAAGCATAAAAACTGAAATGAAAAATAAGATATGGCTCTGCTCTCCTGGCTATTTCAGTCTAGGAGGAGAGCTAATTAAGCAGACAGCTCATTAGAATTCCAGTGGAGTCACACACAGAAAAACATTCAAGCTGCTGTCAGAACATATGGAAAGAGTACCAGGTGTGAGAAATTGACACGACCGGAGCCATTTTAAAATGGAGTCTGAGTGTCATAGACTAGAGACAGTGCCCTACTCACCTTTGTTTCAACTGGGCCAAAACTTTCGCACTGTGCAAAAGTGACTGAAGCCAGGTCTGTGAAGTTAGCAGAGAAGGGTGTCCTGATCACAGGACTGATAGTTCAGGACTTTCTGAAGATAAAATCAGCAGTTAGCTACCTAGGACAGCTTAGCTGGCTAACACCCATAGAAAAACTTTCTTTCCTTCAACTCAGGTCACTTACCCCTTTCCTTTCCTCATAAAAACCCTTGTTTTCACCCTATAAATATGAACACTATTTGGGTATTGACCTGAATCTATGCTCCCCGAACTGCAATTCTTTGATCCCAAATTGTCTCTCACTGTGACATTATTTGCGAGTGGACGTACCCAAGGTTCTGCTGATTAAAACAAAAAACATTTTCTTCTTCTGGGATCTTTGATGTGGAGACACTAGGTGATTGGAGGAGGGACACACACCATTGAGTCATGTCAATGACTGAAGCTGAAAGCAGGTAAACAGCTCTGAAATTTCTAAGCGTACGAGAGTTAGCATGTAGGTAAATTGAGATGGCATGTGTTTAACTGACAGCCCCACTCCTCCAACCCAGAAAAAAATCCCTAAAAACAAATAGTAAACTAGCAACTCCTGCTGTCATCCATCTAACGATCCTGATTATTATGCCATATAAATAATTATGCTGATGTAAGCAGGACTGAATTGAGAAGGGATGGTAGAAAATACTTTAATACAGACAGGAACTCAACTATACGTGATGTTTTAATTCTCTTTAACTGGCCTAAAATGATACCCTAAATACTCCACTGTGGCTTAATTTAGGACAAAATTAAGTTTCCTGACTTGCCATCAGGTAACAGAGATAGGAGCAGAGGTATAGAAGTAGGGAGGAGAAACGACATCTCAAAACGTTTCTTCATCTCTACCTGTGACTGGCTCTAGTGGTAACGTTAAGTTTTTCAGGAAGTTTTCATCATTATTTAAAAGGGAAGTATGAAAAATACATTTTTTTCTTATTGTTTAAGAAATCTATTTCCTTAAATAATAAGAAAAAAAGTAAAAATCACTCAAAGACCATGCACATGTAGTTAATTCTGTAGAAATCCTTTGTTGAAAGAGGCCTAGAAGTCAAGAGGATGGAGAGGGGTCATACAGCGGGTGTGCAGCTAGACCGGGGGGGGGGGGGCGGACACATGAATTAGGCAAGGATAACACAAACCACGGAGGCACGAGAGCCCTTTGCAAGAGAGTCCTCTAAATCAACAGCTACTATTTCTGTAAGTGTTAAAGTTTCAAAAAGAAGGCAGGAAAGCTGAGAAGATGCGTTTCACAAAGTGAGAAATTGTATCTAATGGAGAATCACGCATCAGGCTTTGGCTTAGCGTCTTGAGGTACTGGTTGCTGCTGGTGCTTCTAGCTGGGTCCGAGACCTTCATTTGAAATCAGTTGTATCGAAAGGACAGATTCACTGCTCAGGAGAGAAAACGCCTTCATAGCCATCCCAGCAGATCTTTCTTAATTCATCCTTCTCATCAACTGGCCCAAGGTCAACCAATTGGTTGGTTCATTGGGCTAACTGAGCCGTGAGTGCACCAGGCCGCATACCCTCCAGGAGGCTGCCCCTAACTCAGCTGGATGCTCATGCAGAAGCTTTGGCTGTTCATGACAAGAGTCCAAAAATTTGGAATGCTTCCAGATGGAGGAGGAGTGTCTGTTGAAGGTTGTCTACATGGAAGGGGGGCCTCAGACCTCTGAGCGGCCATCAGTTTCCAGCTGGATGGCTGTAAGAATCATATTGTAACACCTCCTTTCTGTTGTTCTGCCCACTCCTTTCCTCTCTAGAGAAGGATGACATTATCTGCAGATTCTGTCGTGCTTGATGCCTGAACAATCCCAGCCCAGGCTGGGATACGCGGGAAACATCACCAAATGGACACAGGAACAGTCCAGAAATCGATCCTTTGTCAAGCTGGTATCTACCCCTGTGGCTGGGGGGGGAGGGGTGAGCCATGGGCACCTATGTCCCCACCAAGTAGCTCTGAGTGGTAGGCAGGACCAAACTCAGGTCGCATCAGTTACTACAAAGTATTTGAACCAATTACCATCTTCCTCAAAATCCATGCTTATCACATATTCTCATTATGAATCAGTTCACATCTGGGGACCTGGGGGGTAAGCTGGTCTGATGATCCTGTCCTCTAAGTGGACATCATTTTTTCTTTTAGTTTTCTTTTTTTAAAGATTTTTTAAATATTTATTTTTTAAAGAAATAAAATTTATTTGTCAGAGAGAGATTACAAGGAGGCAGAGAGGCAGAGAAGCAGAGGAAATGGGCTCCCTGCTGAGCAGAGAGCCTGACGTGGGCCTCGATTCCAGGAACCTGGGATCATGACCTGAGCTGAAGGCAGAGGCTTTAACCCACTGAGCCACCCAGGCGCCCTTTAAAGATTTTATATATTTATTTGAGAGAGAGAGAGAGAGAGAGAGAGAGAGAGAGAGAGAGAGAGATAGCATGAGCAAGGGGCAGGACCAGAGGAGAGAAGGAGAAGCAGACTCTCCGCTGAGCAAGGAGCCGGAGGGGCTGGGCTCAATTTGAAGTCCCTGGGATCACGATCTGAGCCAAAGGCAGGTGTTTAACTGATTGAACAACCCAGGCGCCCTATGCAGCCATCATTTTCATCACCACTATCCAACTCTACAACATTTCTACCAATCCACAAAGCAAGCCTCCCCTGTTACCAGTCACTCCCAGTTTCTCCCTCCTCCCAGTCCCTGACAACCACGAAGCTACTTTCTGTCTCTGTGAATCTGCCCATTCTGGATATTTCACATAAATGAAATCATGCAGTAAGTGACCTTTTGTGTCTGCCTTCTTTCACTTTGTATAAACTTTCTGAGGTTTATCCACATTGCAGCATAGATCAGTACTTCATTCCTTTTTATCACCTAATAATATTCCATTGTATGGATAGATCTCATTTATTAATCCATTCATCCATTGGTTTGTTTTTCCTTTTTGACGATGGTGAATAATGCTTCTATAAACATACATGTCCAGGCTTTAGTGTGGACACACGTTTTAAATTCTCTTGGGTATATACATACCTAGAAGTGGAATTGCTGGGTCATACAGTCATAACTCTATATTCAATGTTATTTTAATTTTCAATCAATGAACTGACTTTCTCGTCACCTGTCAGTCTCTTATGAGCTTATTTGAGTTCATACGAGAGAGGGCTGTCTGGAGCGCTGGCAAAATCAGACCCTAAACCTCCAAGCAAGAGTCCCCAAGTTATCCTGACTGCCAGCCTTGTTTTCTGGAAGATTTCATGGGCATATTGAAGATGATCATGTTGTCCATGAATTGCCCTTCATTAAAAAGAGACTTAAAGACTGTATTTGTTTCCATGGAGATGCAGCAGCCGGATTCAGCGTTGCACAGAGATGCCCTTGAGTGCCTGTCTGAGGAGGCTTTCCAGATGCTGTGCTCTACCTCCTTACAGAGGCAGGTGTGACCTAGAACACCCTGCTGTCATTTGTTACATAAAATGGGTGCAGTCACTTGCTTTCTCTCCCTACCCTTGCCTTGCCCTCTGCGTAGCTGGTTGGTGTTGAAACCACCCCCAATGCTGATACCGTCCCTGGAAGTCAGAGTGTTGTGTTGGCAGAGTGAGGACTGTGGGAACGAGTGCTGGTCAAAACAGAGGCTGGGGGTGGGCTGAGCTGGGGAGGACCGCGTGGTGAAGCTTCGGGAGGCCGGAGAGCACCTGAGGGCACAGGTGGGTCTGAATGGTGAGGTCCTGGAGCACCTGGGGACCACCGGACACCTGCTCACTCTATAGGTTAGGTTGTACTTATTTGTCTTAATTTTTAAATCTTAATATTTAAATAATATGTAAGGAAATGCAAGGAAGAAAAAAAAAATAAATCATCTGGCTCCAGAGATAAACATGCCTAATTTTTTTTTCCAGGTACATGCCTTTTTTTCTTAAAGCAAGCAGGACCGTGCTGTAACATTCTACACAATTTGTATCCTGCTTATTTTGTTGTGAGCTTTTCCCCAGCCGCTCAGTGTTGTTCAAAAACACCATTTTAAGTGGCTGTATCTGCAATTTTGCATCCATCATTTGGAGGGCAGCTGTTCAAAAGATTTATTCTCCCATTCCCTGACTAGACCTGTTAGTCCTCCCCTATTATGATTTCAGAAATGAAATTCGAATCTCTTTGTCCTCAGGGCGCTGGGGGCGGGGGGAGGACTCACTAGGTTTAACCCAGACACACACGGTAGAGGGTGAGTTACCACCAAAGTAGTAACCTTGCTTGGCACTTGTTGGCTAAGCCCGCCGGACACCAGCCTCCCTGACTCCACACCCGCGGAGACTGTGTCTCCTGATGTGCAACACGAGTCTGCGTCCCTCAGCTAGGCAGCTTGAAGAGAAACATAAGCACTCCTGTTTCACAGTATCTGCTGAGAACTGCTATTTAACGCACCTGTTGCCTTTGGCTATTGGCCGAACTGGGTAGGAGCTCTGGTCAGTCCACGGTACTTCCCATGTCGAGATGCACTTCTGGAGGTACGAAAGCTCCCAACTGGTCACCTCCCCCTTGAGCAGCTTCTACTTGGAGAACCTGGAGGAAAAGGGAAGAGAGATTTGGAAGAAGTCCGTGGAAGGAGACTGACTGGAACTGGAGGGAAGTGTTACAGACCCGAGAGGATCCGCTGCTAGGCGGGAGGCAGCGGGCCGGAGAGAGTGAACGGGGATTTAAGAAAGGCTCGGACTTAGTGTTCCTTTCCTGGCATTTGAGATTTAGAAGGAAAGGAGTCATTCTGAAATTACTTTTAGTGGCATGGACTGGGTTTCTTTACAACATTTTGCTAGAAGTGAAGCACGAAATTTGATAAATACCACAGAAGCAAACAAGGAGGGGCACAGGTGTCCGTCTGTTACCAGTCAGACAGTAAGAGTCCAAAAGCAGGCGAGATTCAAGGCTGGCCACTTTGGTACTGTCAGGCACCCAGAAGAATGGTGATACAATCATCAATGTAACATTAATATGTGAGTTTGGCCTACTCACATACTTAAAAAACTGGGGCCAAATTCCTATCTCCTCTCATTTTATCATCTTGATAATTGTTTTGTTCCATTGTTCAAACATCCATGAGAGAAAATACCCCCGTGGATAACTGTCAGACCATGCATCGGCATGCAGTAATGGGTGTTTATAATTTCCTTCTACTCTCTTGCAGGTTTTGCAGTGGAAGAAGTGATGGCTTAAGAGTCAGAAGACCCAGGTTCTATTTGGTTCACTGCTGGTAGAATCTTAGAGTTAATTTCTCTTTCTGACTCTTAGTGCACAAGGGGTGGGAAGTGTGGAGTGAGATAATCAGGGTTCAGATCCTGGTGCTGCCACTAACTAGTTGTATGGACTGGACGATTCTTAACTGTTGTAGATCTCAAGGTCCTCATGTGCAGGTCAGAGATCTCCTGTATTTCACAGGGGATGAGGCGAGGAGTAGGGGACGGGGGTGTTGGAAGGAGTAAAGGAGATAATACATCTGAAATGTTTAGCATTATGCCAGTTATACATAAGCACTAATGCAAACTTTTCATTATTTACCACAAGAAAGTAAGGTTAGACAATCTGAAATATTTATCACTTCCAGCTCTAACATCCCAGGACTGGGAAGCAAAATAATTAATGTAGAAGCAAGGAATTCTGGTCCTACCATTTATAGGTTGATTTAGGCTCTTACCATATTTGAGTTTTCCTTTGCTCACTTATAAAATGGAGAAAGTTATACCTCCTATAATCCTTAAATCCAGCAAACCTGACATGTGGTATATAATCAGATATAAATTAATTTTGTTTTCTCTCATTCCTTTAAAATTTATTCAGTAGATGATACACTTCGCATTCTGCTAGATGAATTCTGGTCAGATTTTGTAAATGTTATGCTTACTTTTAGGCCATAGAAAGACTGAATCTGACTTTAAGCCAGAAAACACAATCTCTATTTGGTAATTAAAAATGACCAGTCCTAGATAAGAAGCTATTCATGAACTTTCTAAGAGTATTCAGAGTTGTAATGGAAGAAAAAAGGATACATGGGGTTAGTTTACACCAAGTGCTGGAGGGTATGGCAAAGGCAAGAAAGTAGGAGTTTTCATGGATTTAACCACAGTGGTTTGAAGCTATTTATGGAGTTCAGGGTGAGAGTAATGGACAGTTTAGAACCAAGCCTGTGGACATTAGCAGGTTATTTTGAAATTGTAAGGGAAAAAAACTATGAAGTTTAGTTAGAAAAAATCTCTGAAACAAGAAAGACAAATGACCTCAAAAACAAATATCAAACCACAAATGTCAGAGAGTACTTCACTGTGGCATTTGAATCCTCCAGGATGAAAAAAAAATCTTATTACCTCCTAAAAAAAAATGTAGGTATTGGGATATTGACAGGGTAACTTTCATTTATAAAGGTTATTTTTTTTATTTATTGTTACTTAAATTTTTTTTCCATATAAAGATTATTTTTTTTAAAGATTTTATTTATTTGACAGAGAGAGAAAACCAGCAGGAAGAGTGGAAGAGGGAGAAGCAGGCTCCCTGCCAAGCAGGGAGCCCAATACGAGACTTGATCCCAGGACCCCAAGATGGTGACCCAAGCCAAAGTCAGTTGCTTAACCAACTGAACCACCCGGGCGCCCCTATAAAGGCTGTTTTAAGAGACTGTGGTTGTTAATGGATTTTTTTTTTTTTAACCTGCTCTACGGACACTGCACAACCAGAACTCTTACTTACTCCTTGTCCTTGAGATACTGTCCTCCAAACCCCCTTTACTCGGAGAGTACTCACTTATCCTTAAAAGTCAACTGTGGTAAAAAGAGCATTGGATCCAAATGGCAGATTGACCCCAGGCCTTCATACAGGAAACTGAGCCACTGACCTGCAGGTTGCCCTTCTATAATCCGTGCACACTGGGGAGAGTCCTGCGCAGCCCGTGGGGGGATGGGAGCCTTTTGGAAGCTGTGGCCCTTTTGGCAGGGAGTGTTTTGGGGAAGAAGAGGTCTATGAAATTTTAGAACATCGAAGCTAGAAAGGGTTTTCTTTGGGCCAGTGCCTCCTTAGGGGTCACTATAAATAATGATAGGCCAAGTTTCTAGTATATCCCTAAACTCAGCAAACATCAACTATTTACCTGGTAACACCCACTCAGGTGAACCAAGACATTAATCTTCCTGTCTTTTAGCAAAAATGGTTTTTGCACACAGTGGTAACAATGGTTATCTTGTAATGATCAGAAATCCTGATTAGTTTGACTCTGGGTAACAAAAAATGAAAAAAATCATTAGGGATAAAATAATAGTAGTGGGATGAAATTACAAGTACTAATAATTAGATAATGGGCAGCTATTTTTATGTTCTCATTTTATTGATGAAGTTGAGACTCAGAAAGCGGAATAACTTTTCTAAGCCAGTAAGTTGTCTAGACCCATAAGTTGGGTTGAGACTTAAATTCTGAGTGAGTAACATGGTAGGTGAGTTCTTTACTACTGTTTAAATGTTATCATGAGGAGGAGGGCGCTTCTACATAAATCACAGGAATAAGGGGAGACTTCTTAATGGGAAAAGTTAGAAAAGTAAATAAAACTGCAACTATGAGTCTGGGCTGAACTAGATTCAAGTTTCTACGAGTCTCTAATGATTTAAAATCCCATTGTGTTGAACCATCCATGAGGTCACCACATTCTCTGACAGGCAGATCAGTAGTAGCATGTGTTGCAGACAGAGCACTGTACAGGGAATCAGGAGAGCTGGATCTGGCCAGCTAGACTGTAGCTGAGAAAGTCATTCCCCAAGTGGACCCCTAGCTGGACCTCTCTCTCCAGTCATGTAGATGACTTCTTTCTCAATCTGTCAGGTCTCTCAAGGGCTATCCCCAGAACTGACAGATCATCACTCTTGCCATATTCCATTCAACAAATCACAAGGCCAACTTAGATGCAAGGGGGTAGGAGATAGATTATCTGTTGATGGGTGCATGGGGAGGGCAGCATGTGTTTACAGGGATGGAGGAAGTGTTAGTGCCCAAGTTTGGGGACCAGCTACTGTGCATATTATGAGCCAAGAGTTCCGTGGTCAAGTCTGGATTAAACACATTTAGAAAGGGTTCTTAACAGTAAGACTTAGTTGTTACATGCTAAATGAAGTGCCAAGAAGGATATAAAATTGGTATCAAGTGTGAGAGGAAGTAAAGGAAGGTATATAATTACTGCTTTCTAGCCTATCTTTGCCCTTCCTGACCTTCTTATACAGATCGATATGAAAGAAGTGGATAAAAATATAAATGTCTAACAATAAACATTTATGGTTAACCTGGTTAACCACAAATAATCACAATCTTCATGAGATCCATAATGTCTTCAGGAGGTTGTGGAAGACTCGGACCAGACCAGTATTTTCTTGATCCTTCAGTAGAAACAGCCACTTTTATTGCTAATTAAAGCCTCCTTCGACATAAATTGAGATTCTAGACTTGTTGAGGAAAAGTCTATCTCATTGCTAATTAAAATGATGTCTTCCTGCCTTCAGAATCAGGTTTTTTAATGAGTTCCAATTAGCTGTGGGCAGATGATGAATTCTGGAATGACTTTTCAATTCTTTGCCTCATATTAAGCAACAAATGTTACCTTGACCATCTGATCAACGATAAAGTGCGAAAATGGCCCACCGGGGTGACCGATGCCCTGGAGAGATGTGGAAGCCGCCTGGTGTGGAGGGAGAGCAACAGGCCTTGGGACCTGCCCGACATGGCTGTGAATTCCTATCCCTCTACTTACACAGTTGCCTCAGGTCTCTAGAGGATCCTCAGTTCGCTCATCTCTGAAACGGGGATCAAAATAGCTACAAGGCTTTGGGAGAAATGAAATGTGATATTGTATGTTTACCTTTGTATTCCAACCATTCACTCAACCAACACTTAGTTACTGAGTACCTGACCGGGCGGGGGGGTGGGGGCAGGCAGTGGACAAGGTAGAGAAAAGCTCTTGTAAAGGGACTGACCCAGGTGGCTCTCCCCCGTCTTCCACTTAAATGGCAGAAAAAAATGGAGGGAACTCCAGTGGCCACATCGCAACCGTGAGAAAAACCTAAGGACAGAAGTGGGAATGAGAGACTGGACAGGAGACTGTGGCCTCAAGATATATTCAGACTTGTTGAGTCTGTTGTACAATTATACAGTCAGAGAATGGGATTATTATATTGTACATCTGAAACTAGTGTAGCACTGTGTGTTGGCTAAACTGGAATTAAAATAAAAAACTTAACTGAAAAAAAGTATTTTTAGTGATGAGAGATGCCAGCGGGTCTGCGCATGGGTGTGCGCAAGGGGAGGGAGAGCGGGCCGGGTGACAGCAGCCCATGGAAAGGCAGACGTGCCTGTGAGGAGCTGCCCTCCGACAGCTGTGGGGAGGGTGTGGGACACTCGCCAACACCCTTGCTGAGGAAAATTCCTCCAACAGCTCTGACATTCCATTGCCCTTTTTTTTTTTTTTTAAGAATATATATATATTTTTTAAAGATTTTATTTATTTGAAAGAGAGAAACACAGCCAGAGAGGGAACACAAGCAGGGGGAGTGAGAGAGGGAGAAGCAGGCTTCCCGCTGAGCAGGGAGCCTGATGTGGGGCTCGATTCCTGGTCTCCGGGATCATGACCTGAGCCGAAGGCAGTCGCTTAACCAACTGAGCCACCCAGGTGCCCCTCCGTTGCCCTTCTTGTCCATTGGCGTTTTCTCCATGGACTTAAAGCTCCCATCTCTTCTGTCCCAAATTCATTCCTCACAACAGCCACAGGGTGAACATTCAAAAATCTGACTTAAAAGAGGAAGCAGCTCCCCATCAGCCTGGGAGGAAAGCCATACTCACTCACCTTGCACGTAAGACACTGTCCTTCTGGCCTTTCTTTCCAGCTTCTTCAACATCTGATCATGCGTTCTCTGCAGCCGCCAAGCCTGGCTCCCGCATTTCCCTAGCAGTGTCCTCTCTTTCCCACGTCTGTCCTTCTCTTTCGGCTTCCCCACCTTTTCTGGTATCCTCCTTCCTTCCTCTAGCTACTGCAGAGGCACAGCTCAAATGCCAGGCTTTCCTGATGCCTCCAATGAGAATTCATTGTTCTTTCCTCATTCTCACAGCGAGGGCTGCTCTGCTCCCAGCGGTGCTCCGCCCTCCAGGCAGGCCACTCGGCTTTACCCACTGGCCCTTCCCACTGATTGTAAGCTCTTGACATCAGGGGCTATGACCCATTCAGTATGGTAGTCCTGTTCCTCTCCACTCAGCTCAATAAATACTTGTTGAATGAATGAATGGTTGCTTTCTGAACCAGGCCTCCCATTTCCTAAGAGAAAAGCTGTGAACACCTGCTGTGTTGCCTCTTAGCATCCCCTTCCTCACGACCTTGAGATCCTGATGTGAGCTGAAATCAAGAGCTGGAGGCTTAACTGACTGATCCACCCAGGCACCTGTCTGCCTCTGATTTTCTTTTATTTTTAAATGTAGTTAGTTTCTTTTAAGATTTATTTATTTTAGAGAGAGAGAAAGAGCACAGCAGTGGTGAGGGGCAGGGGCAAAGGGAGAAGCAGGCTCCCCACTGAGCAGAGAGCCTGACGCAGGGCTCGATCCCAGAACTCTGGGATAATGACCCCAGCCAAAGGCTGACTCTCAACTGACTGAGCCACCCAGGTGTCTCTGCCTCTAGTTTTAAGGTCCTCTTATTTATACCATGGGGAAAATTCTCTATCAAACCGATTTTGCCTTGCTTTAAAACATCAGTAACTGATTATGACCTTTCTTTATATTTCTTCCTTAAGAATTCAATTTCCCTTTTGTCAACCCCATTCCCCACCTTCTGCGGAGAAAGGTGACTAACTTGGCTAAGGACAGGATCAGGTTATATGGATGCAAATCTACACTAATGTTTTCCAAGTATTTCCTCCTATACTTTTGACTAAAATCCCTAATTTATACAAACAGCATGACACACTCTTCACACTTTGCTTGTGGATAATTTCACCTTTCCTTTTTTGCCAAGGCCTTTCCAAGAATTACCCAAGGGAGTTGAGCCAGAGAATAAAGAGAGCCAGATGGGACCATCACCTTGGCAACAAAGGGGAACAGGAGATTCAGGTCAGTTTGGTGAGCAGAAGCTAACCCCTCCTCCTGATGCCATCAAGTTAATTCAAGTACCCCGGAACCCAGGTGCCGTCTGTGGAGATGGTGGGGAGTAGGGGCAAGAGATGTGACAATTCTAGGTCACTGGATACATCACTGTATTTGAGCTCACCTAAACAGGATTAGGATAGAAGGTAGGCTGAAGGTTCAGAATGAATCCATTAAAATGGTAATGAAGAATTTGAACCCTCAGATTTCTCTCATGCGAGGCTGGATTTGTTGCCATTTAAATAGGTTACTCTCTTTTTTCCTATGCTTTGGATGCAAGAAATCCTAGATGTTTAGCATCAAGTTTGGAAAGAAGTAGCAGCAGCTTGAGATAATCAAGAAACCAATAAAAAGACACAATGTGAAAGATTAGAAGGTTCTTTAGGACTTCCTTGAGCATAGGGTCCCACCCTGGATGAGCTAGTCAGAATGAAATAAAGAGATGAAAAATGCCTGGCATGAGGTTTCTCACTACTGGAGTGGGAGTTTATAGGCAAGCAAGGGGAGAAGGCTGGAATAATCCATGCGGTAACGGGTAAGAATGGAGACATCAATATGAACTCATGGTTAGCTTAATACAGATACAGATGGTTACATTTAGAAATATTGTAGGTATGCGTATATATACAATATATACACATTTATTCCCTTGCTCTGCCAGCCCGAGGAATGACACCCTGGTCCGTGTGTGTATATTTAGCTCCAAGATCTCAGTTTCTAATATTATTCTCCAATAAAAGGAACCTTGGGAAATGGCTCATTGTAGGATTCAGGCAGAAAATACGCAAGATGAGCCTGAGCCTCTTACAGAGCCAAAAAGTAAGCAAGAGCTCAAAACCAACAGCAACAACAACAAAATCCACAGCACTGGGAATATGTCAAGGAACACAAGAGCCAAATGAAAGAGTTCTCGATGGCCAAAGCTAAAATAACAAAATAAACAAAGTAGTACTGAATTATAACCCAAATTATAAAATATTACTAAATCCTTGCCAGTATAAACAAATAGCTGAATAAGTAAAATGCTAAAGAAGAGACAAATTTCCCATGCTGCTTTGCCCTCAAGGACTCAATACACAACTCCTACTCATTGAGAGTGGGCCATGCGCAGGGACTTCCTACTCAAGAATCCAGTGTGAACAGGGACATAAAGAGAACTTTAGGAGCGCCTGGGTGGCTCAGTCATTAAGCATCTGCCTTCCGCCCAGGTCATGATCCTGGAGTCCCGGGACTGAGCCCCGAACTGGGCTCCCTGCTCGGAGGGAAGGCTGCTTCTCCCTCTCTCACTCCCCCTGCTTATGTTCCCTCTCTGGCTGTGTTTCTCTGTCAAATATATAAAATCTGAGAGAGAGAGAGAGAGAGAGAGAGAGAGAGAGAGAGAGAGAGAGAATTTTACAGAGAAAAACTTGAAAAAGAGTACCTTAGCCAGATGAACATGCTTCACACCAACCATGATTAAGTCACGTACTCTCGATATGATGTGATGAGAATGACACTTGAAAGCTCTGTGGTTTTTCTTCCTCAAACAAACTTCATCCAGGTAAGGGAAAACACATCCTAAGTGAGGAACATTCCTTTTTTTTTTTTTTTTTTTTTTTTTAAGACTTTTTACTTTATTTATTTGACAGAGGGAAACACAGCCAGAGAGGGAACACAAGCAGGGGGAGTGAGAGAGGGAGAAGCAGGCTTCCCGCTGAGCAGGGAGCCCGATGTGGGACTCGATCTGGGGTCTCCAGGATCATGACCTGAGCCGAAGGCAGTCGCTTAACCAACTGAGCCACTCAGGCGCCCCTCTATAACTGTTCTTAAATAGCTTATTGGGACACCTGGCTGGCTCAGTCAGTTAAGCATCTGCCTTCCCAGGGTCCTGGGATTGAGCCCCACATTGGGCTTCCTGCTCAGTGGGGAGTCCGCTGTTTCCCCTGCCTGCTGCTCCCCCTGTTTGTGCTCTGACAAAAACATAAGTAAAATCTTTTTAAAAAATTAAAAAATAAATAAAATAGCTTATTTAGAAGTGACCTGCATTGCAACACACGGACGGCATGGTGGGAACAACATTCCTGATAAATAGGAATTATTTTCTTTGTCTCTGATGTCATAAAAAAAGTTCATTAACTGTTTAAATAGTTAAAATAGGGGCTCCTGGGTGGCTCAGTCATTAAGCGGCTGCCTTCGGCTCAGGTCATGATCCCAGAGACCGAGGATCAAGTCCCACGTCAGGCTGCTTGCTCAGCGGGAAGCCTGCTTCTCCCTCTCTCACTCCTCTGCTTGTGTTCCCTCTCTAGCTGTGTTTCTCTCTGTCAAATAAATAAAATATTTTAAAAAATAGTTAAAATTTTTAAAAGTTTATTATTTATATACTTATTTTTTTGAGCGAGCGTACATGTGAGAGAGCATGGGGTGCGGGTGGTGGGGGCGGGAGGAGACCGAGAAGCTGGCTCCTTGCCCAGCAGGGGGCGCAACACCCGCATCCCAGAGGCAGCCTCCACTGAGCCACCCAGGTACCCTAGTTCATCCACTTGTAGATGCCTTCCTTTTCTTGCTTTTTGTCCCTCAGTTCTGGTCTTGCTATTTGGTAAGGTAATTCCTGTATTTATCTTTGCGGAGAGATTCTCTCCTGAGAACATCTTTGTCTTTTGACAAAGTGATTCATTCCTGACCTGTGGCAGCGGGACAGTTGACCCAGTTAGGAGGCAGATGGCTCCCTGCTTGTCCATCGGGCTGGCCTTCTGGCCCTTTCCTGGTAATCACTGCTCCGCATCAGATCCTTAATTAACATTCACAGAGCCCGTCTGCAGTCGCCATAATGCACATTGAACAAGAGAAGCTGAAGCCTGAACTTGAGACCTAGCTCTGCCGTTGGCATGTGAACTTGGGGGACACTCCCCCTTTCCCTAAATCCTAATTTTTTTTCATCTCTAAAATGGGGAGGGCAGTGGCCTTGTCTCTTTCACTGTGCATGAGGATCCGTGAAAAAACGCAATAATGACTGCTAACACTTGCTGGAAAGCACACATGGTTAGTAATGAGAGGGGTCAAAATTGAACCCAGGCCGGCTGGTCTCAAGTCAGCGTCCTCACCTGTGATGCTGGACTGTCACTTCGCGGTCCTTTTGCAGGCACGTGCCAAGGAGTGGCTCCTCAGTGGGTTCAGTGGAGATAATCAGTCATGGATTTAAACATGGATCAAATATTTTGCATAGAGGACTTTTGCTGGAGTACTAAGAGACTGGCTGCGTTCCTATGTTTAAGGATGATGCCAAGCTATTTAATTATTCAGAGAGTTATCGCTAGTCTTCTTTTCTGCTATTTGCTTTTTTGTTTCTTCCACTATAATTAGTAAATCATTTCCTTGGTTTTAATGAATCCCCCCCCCCCCAACGCTCCTTTCTTCACAGTTGATTCCGTTTTGTAGACTAGCACGTCTTACACTTTAACCTGCGTGGAATCACTGGGGAATCGCGTCAAAACGCAGATTCTGATACAGTAGGTCTACGATAGTGCCTGAAATTCTGTATTTCCAACAAGCGCCTCACCTGGCTCACAGAGAAGCTCCTCGGACATTTCCCTTTCCAAACCCACCTTGGGGGGTGGGCTAGCCCTTGCGGTTCTTACTATGCTTGCAAGATACCTTCAACAAAAACCATCAGGAAATGTTGAAAAGACAGGTTTAATACTCACCTGTCCCGGAGGGTGCAGCACGTGGAGGAGACTGTGGGGGGGGGAGGGAGGGAGATAGGCTGGAGTGCCTAGAGTTTTGCAGGCTCACTCTTTACTGGTCCACTTAAAACGTAGGAGCAGAAATGAAAGCTCAGGAAGGGAAAGACATTCGGTGGGAAGGTCCGCGACTCTCAAACAAAGGAAGTTGGAGGGCGGGGCCTGGCTCTTTATCTAGTTGCTGTAGCTGGTGTGTTTATTGGAGACAGCTGTGCCTGAAGTGGCTGCCTGGGCAATCTAGATCCTTCAAGCCAGGCACTTGATCAGCAATGCTGGAGAAGACACTCCATATTGTCACCCAGGTTCTTCCCGGGCTGTGAGAAATGGGGCAAATCGTGAGCAGCTGTATGTCTGACTCCTAGATGTCAAGGTCACTATGCACTCACTGACTGGTCTCTTTTAATTACCTTTTTTTTTTTTTTTTAAATTCCTCAGCTACTGGGTTTATATTCCTTTAGAATCCAGGCTGTGCCCTGTACATTTATCTTTTTATTCGAGCATCTAAGTAGATCCTGGCTCCAAGCAGGTATTTATTGTTGGCTGACCAAACATAAAGAATGACAACTAGGTAAATAAATAATACAAAATGCCAGTTTTATTTTTTTTACAAATGTTTTCCTTGTAGGGCATTTAAAATCAAGCAACTGTTAGCCTTTCTTTGCACGAAATGTTGACTTTTCATGTCTTTACTCCAATTTTTAATGTGGTTATTGACTCAAGCTTAAAATAGGACATGCAGTCCTATAACTTTATACTCTGAAGAATTTCAAATAGTCAAAATTAAAGCACCAATTGTTAAGCAAAAGGACTATGGACTTGAAGCCAGATTTAGTGACTGTAGTTAATTAGGATGAGTAACATTGTAAAAAGAAACTGGTTTGAAAGGACCATGGGGAGAGACTTCCTTCTTGGGGGTGGGGGTGGGGCGGCAGGCAGGTTATTCATACAAGAACTGCCAGATAAAGAAACATGGGGGCACAGAGAATTTCTACTTAGAAAGGTTACTAAGACTATCAATGAAACAGGGGGGACCCATGAAAAAGACAAACAATTCCTTTGGGATATAAGTCTTTAACTTGCTGGTGTTACATTTTTGTTGAATCGGAATCAACTCTTCTTTCTTGAGGGACCCTAACCTCATTTCAAAGAAAAAGTTAATTGTAATTTGTTATCTAGAGCTACAAGAAATTTGGCAATTTTAATGTACCCTTGAAAATAAAATACTTTTCTTGCCTTCTCCTTGCAGATGAAAGTAGAGCCAATTGCTTTTTGCTAAAATGAAGCCTGTTCTCTGTGTTTCTCTCACTGTTTGGATGTCAGCTTTCCACTGAGCCACGTTCACCCGGGTCCTCTGTCTGGCACCTGAGTCAATGGTCCAGACAAGATGGGGAACCAGCACCAAGAAGAGAGGCCTTCGACAGAAGGGCAGGAGAGAACTTGTATCTCTCTCAGTTCCTTGATTTCTTGGCTTTGAGTAGTTGAGACCAGTTCTGTGTTACTATCAGTATAGTTGTGAACATGTTGCAAATCAGTTATCCTTTAAGTTTTTTCCCCCCTCATCTGCAAGAATACTTCACAATTTTAATGCCATTCGTGGGAATTATTTTAGGCCAAAAAGAAATTATTTTGGTATAGAAAAAAGACTAAGCATCATACTGTGTATAAGCCATGGGTCATCAGGGCTTGCTAATTTTAAATAGAATCTTAAGATATTCAAATAGGAGACTAACACATTAAACTCAAGATTTAGATATCCCATCTGAAGGATGTGGGCCAGGATTTGGAACCTGAAAATGTCTATGTTCACTTTGGGGAAGAGCTGTTAGCTTTACTCTAATTGAGAGCCTTGGCTTAGATATTGATCATCTTTAGTAGGTCTGAGGTGCCTGTTTCAAATTTTGCTGGCTGTCTCAGTGGGCTGAGGAGGGTCTGTGCTTTGGTTCATGTGACTCTGTAACTAAGACTTGAGAGGAGAAGCTAGAGGACGGCCTAGAGAAGGAATTACTATTTCACAGTTCTACTGTCTTTCAGAGAGAAAGCTCCCAGGAGATGGCTAAATGCAGGTCCGGTCACTGTTTCTCAAGTTGTGACCATAGAGCTATGCTGAGAAATATATTTTACACCTGCCACAAACAATATGGAACCATATTTTCGGCAGTATTCCACACATGTATTTGGAGAGAGCTGTTATCTGCCTCCACCGGAATGCTCTTTTTTAGTATTAAATGCTATTTCAATTTTTTAATTGAAATAGTTGATAGTTAAGATTAATTTCAGGTGTGCAACATTGTGATTCGACAATTTATACATTATGAAATGCTCACCATGGTAAGTGTAGTCGACATCTGTCACTATACAAAGCTACTACAATATTATTGACTATCTTCCCTATGCTGTACTTTTCATCCCTGTGACTTCTTTGTTTTACAGCTGGAAGTCTGTACTTCTTAATCCTCTTCTGCTTCACTTCTTCCCTTGTGTCCCTCCCCTCTGGCAATCACCAGTTTGTTCTCTGTGTTCATGAGTCTGTTAATATGAAATAGTATTTATCCTTACTACACGCGAGGCACTCTAATGTCTATTTCATTAAAAAAAGAAAGTGCCGGTTTATGACCTATGGGTGAGTGGTCGGCAGCTGTTTGAAAAACACATACAGCCTGGCTACTCCAACATATTATCACCTGGGAGCTGGTTAGAGAGGTGGGCTCTTGGCTCCTGCCCACACCTACTACATCAGAATCTGCATCTCAGGTGATTTTATAATTAAAGAGCAACCCAAGTATTCTAGCTTTGCTCCAGCTGTGCTGAGGAGAACTGGGGACGAGGTACGGACTTGACACGGGCTGTCACCTTAGAAGGGGGAGGAGAGCAGTTTCAGGATAGCAATCATGCCGTCTGAGATGCCCCCAAGGGAAAGGAGGGTCACTGAGAGCAACTAGGGGGGTAACAAGCGCCTGTATTCCAGACCCAGGGACATCGTGCCCTGACCACTTCAGAGCCGCTGGATTTGGTTGTGCCGAGACAGCTGGTGGTCCCTCTGCAGATGGTCCTTAGCTTTGCCCCACACCGAGGCTCTGGCATTCTGTCACTGGATGTTTTAGTGTCAGAATATCTACAAACATCGTGCATAGACCCTCTGAGGTTCAGAGATGTGCAGTCAACTTCTGGGTTTTGAGACTTCTAGACCTCAGGTTTTTAGAATAGTTGGAGAGATGTTAAGAGGGAAACAGAAATCAAAACATTCTCTGGCTTCCCCCACCCTGAATAAACATACCCGTTACTGGCTTCTGTGTAGTGCTACCAGGAACACAAAGCCTGGTGAGATTATGCCAGTGTTAAAAATTGAATTATGCAAAGTTGAGGCCTGCATTGGGCTTGCAGCCTCCGTCAATACCTTTCATTCTTCTCTTTCTTAACCTTTTTAAAAAGACTTTATATATTTGACGAGAGAGGGAGTGAGAGCACAAGCAAGGGGAGTGGCAAAGGGAAAAGGAGAAGCTCCTGCTGAGCAGGGAGCCGGAGATGGGGCTGATCCCAGGACTCTGAGATCATGAACTGAGCAGAAGGCAGATGCTTAACCCCCTGAGCCACCCAGGAACCCCAGTCAGTGCCTTCTTACGCTGTCTCTGCTCACTCCTGCCGAGCCCCAGGGACAGTGACAAGACACCTGTGGAGACTCTGGTGGGCCCCCTGTGACGGCCAGGCTGCTATGACCAAGTCTTGTTTCCCAAGTGACTGACCCAGTTATGTGACAGCTTCCGGTGAAGCAAGCCAAGCTCTGCAGCGATCGCTTTAATGGCAAAATCCCACGCCTTCCACAGGAGGAATTTGTTTCGGTCCTCTTGTGGTCAGACCCACACTGTCTAAATGTCAGTATGACAAGGCATATGTTTAACCTCGCGGGAAGAATTGAGAATATTATCCGGCAGATTCAGGTTTACCTGACATTTGTGGCATGTTCAGATCTCTGGAGCTGGCATATTTTGTGGCCCAGGGTACATGAATAATGACATCTCTTCTCCAATTTGTGCCTTTCTTTGCACTTTAAGTATTAGGTAAGAAAAAAAAATATTTTTCTCTATTCTTAGTATCTTCTGGAATCTCACAATTTTGAAACTGGGGAATAGATTTTTTTCCCCCACATATATGCGAGGGTCTTTAAAAAAGTCTTTCTTTTTTCTTTTCTTTCTCTTTCTTTCTTTCCTTTATTTCTCTCTCCCTCTTTTTTTTTTTTTAAAGATTTTATATATTTACATGACAGAGAGAGAGAGAGACAGAGCACAGGCAGGGGGAGGAGAGGGAGAAGCAGAAGGAACCCCACTGAGCAGGGAGCCCGACATGGGCCTCCATCCCAGGACTTTGGGATCATGCTCTGAGCCACCCAGGCGCCCCTAGAAGACCCATCTTTCAATGCATTGTTCAGTCTTGGCCAAATCCTGATGAAAAGCAGGCAAGATAGTAACAAAAACAGTTACAAATATGTAAAAACACCACTTTGGGCTCCTCTTAGCACTGCCTGGGCTTCTCAGAGCAAGCCTCCCCTAACTACACTTCAGTTCGGAAATCAGATCAATTTGATAAAAATAGAAATGGATGATTCTATTCTTTATGAAGCAAGACAAATTATGCTTTGGGAGAAAATAATTTGCTATAAAGTATAAAATGTTTTAATATTTATATCTCATAATAAAACGCGACATGTTTATAAACACTCTATCAGGCATTTTTACAATGGGGCCACTGGTGACAACCAGAAACGCAATAAATATATGCACAGACACACTGAGTATGAAATATACATCTTGATTTTATAATTGTGTGTGCTTTATTTTTTACACAAATGGAATGGAAGTGTCGAATATTTACACTTAACAGGAGTATAAGCTGTGCAGTGTCTCTGTAAAGTCCAGCCCAGGCAAGGAGGAATCCCCCCTCCCCTCCTGCACTACAGCTCCATGGGGAAACACCCTGTCAGAGAGAAGCACAGAGCTGTCATATTGAAAGGCTCCAACAGGTACAGCCTGGTGCACTCAGAATTTAAGACACACTAAGGAAACACAAATTCAGAAAGGAGAGAAGAAAAGTTTGCCATCCCATCGGGAGTCAACCTTGCCATTTGGTTGTCTGTCGTCATGAGTTGCTAGGGAGATTCTGTATTCCGCCTTTTAGGTGATCTTTGTCTAAATCATCCACCTGTCTTAGCTTGTCCTCAGCTGCTACAAGAAACTGCACAGCTGTACAAAAAATGATTTCCAAAGCACAGTTTTCAGTGAGGCAGGATATTTACAGACTGGAGTGTGTGTGTGGGTTTCCATCCACAGTCATTCATACCCGGTGCAGTATGTGTGTCCATGATATAACGTACCACGTAGACCATATAGACACAGAAGTAAAATGCATATCCACAGAATTCTGTAGGGAGATCTCTGGCAAATCAGGTGTCAGCATGTCACTCCACATGCTTCCAGACAAACGTCCCCTTTCCCCCCCCCCCCGGGAGTGACAAATGACCGTGATAAGCTTAGGAACTAGCTGGGGTCCTTGACTTAAATGCTTTTGTAGGAATTTAGGCAGGACCAAGACAGGAAAAAAAGAGACGTTATTTCACCAGCAAGTCCATTCAGTCTCACCAGAGCAATCACCAGCTGAAAAGCAGAGGGGGCTTCACATGAAAATTGGGGGGTGGGGGCGAAAGAAAGCTTATGAGAGGGAAAAAATGTCTCTCTCCCAACCAAGGCAATAGCATGGCTTCAATGAGAAGAATGAGGTTTGCGGTCAGAATGATTTCGGGGCCAGAGTCTGCCTTTGTAGAGAGGAAGTGTCCTCAGAGCCACAGGCTGGTGCTGGGAGTGGGCTCGCTGCGGACCAGCCTTCAGGCAGAGAGGCACCCAGGTGCTGCGGGGCCCAGAGCGCGCGCATCGTCGCTGCGAGGGCAGCGGTGCGGGCTGGCTCGGTGAGGCGTGCTGGAGCTGGCTCCAGTCGAGGACCTCATGCTCGGCTTTGCTTTCTGGGCTGTGTAAGTGAAACGGTGACCCAAAGGAACTGTGTCATCGGTCCAGTGTATGGACTTGCTGTCCGAATCAGCCATGAGCCCTTGTACGACAGAAAAATTGCAGGGTGGGGTGTGGGAGAGGAGATGCTCAGAGGTGTGAGGAGGAGAGAAAGGACAGGAAAGGAGGGGAAAGGGGTAGTGAGACTAAAGAGGGTAGAGATAGGAGACTGAAGGGGAGGGAGTGACGAGAGACTGCAGAAGGAAGGCAACACTCAGGGAAGACAGGCCAGTGGGAGAAAAGTCGAGGTGCACAAAGAGAGAGATGGAATGAGATAGAAATGGAAGGGGGACAGCAGAGAAAAAGGAGCGGGGTAAATCAGAGGTGAGAGCCAGAGGAGTGGAGAGCTTTTCCCTGGCTCAGAGTCCGGAAGGGCTGGCAGTAGGATCGAAGACAGCTCACAGGCACCTGAGTGCGGCTTCGTAAAGATGGGCTCACTGAGCAAATGGAGCCACGCCAGAACTTGGGGCTGGGCGGTGGGGGCGAGGTGAGGCCGGCAAAGCAATGGCCAACAGATCCCGTGGGAGGAGAGCAAAAAACAAATGCCCCTGCAATTAGCCGACAAATGCGGTTTTGCTTTTGGTAAAGCTGAGACCCCCGTGGTGCTACACATTGTACCAGAGCATGAAAAATAGCACCAGTGACACGATCTGGCACTTTTCCGAAAGGGCCCAGCACGTGAAGGTGACATTGCGCCCCCAGCAAGCCTTCAGATTGGAGAGAGCTCCGGACAAAGTTTGCAGTGTTAGCACCAGTCTGGCCCCAGGCTCCAAGTGCATCTGCACCAGATGTAATCTGGGTAACTTTCCTGCCGTATCCTTACAATCATCAGATTTGCTGCAAAGTACATCAGTTCATTGGAGCCATAGAGACCTCAACGTTGGGAAGCGCAACACAACACAACAAATGGAGGTGTAAATTCTATAGGAAAAGACCCTCTCACCAAGTTGCTTGGTGAGTCTTTCAAGCAAATATATATGTATATATATATATATTTATATAAATCTACATAAAAAAATCAGTGCAAATGCCAATTCTAATCTGGAAGCATCTACACTAGGAAAATAAATAATTATATTACTACAAAACCAAGGGTTGGTGGTTCAATTTGATTGTACTCAGCCACAGCAATACTAAGTAGTAAATGGAAAGCACATCACACGACCCGCGGAAACATCTACTCATTAATGACAGTCCTTTAAATAAATGGTTGCATGCTCAGTTGAGAAACCAAAGAAGTTATTATGGTGGCCTAAAAATAGAGCTGGGATCAGGAATGGCATTCTGGTGGCAGAAAACTTCTGGCAGCAATATTGATGAAAGTAGGCCTTGACTGAAACTGGCGAACTGCAGCCACGGACATACCTTTAAACATTTGGGGCGCTCGAAGGAAGTCCCCCCAGATTTAACTTTCACCAGAGGGAAAATGCATTGCTAGCCCTTCCGTTGGCAAAGGCAGCCTCAAGACTATATAGGTAGATGCGTAATTTTGCATTTCTGTGTTTGTTTTAGTGACTGCAGCGAGGCAGACAGTGGGAGTTAGCGTAAGATGAACGACACTTGGTTTTGGAAAGAGACCCTCATTCTGAGCTCTGATGTTCTCACTGTGAAGAAGCCCCGTCACTGCTGATGGCTCTACCTCTCGCTCTCCCATCCCAGCCTGCATGCTGGTTTGCTGCACAGTGTGGCAGAATCCCTGCCAGGTCTGGATGTACCCCAGAAATAAGGCGATGGGGCTTAGTCTGGGCAGGCATAGAGCCCAGAGTTGAGTGGTTATTGAGATCACCGAAAAGTCTCTCTCTAAACACCATGGGCACAAGCAATGCTGATGTTACCATCAGCTCTAAAGTGGGATATAGGCTGCGGGAGGTTTTTTTTTTTTTTAAATCATCATTATTATAATTGCTAAAAAATAAACCTGGTCCAGGTGCAGCCCCCAAGAAAGGCAGTTCAATTGGTTGAGCTCAAAGTTGTTAATTGTCTTTCCTTGTAGTTCTCTTTGCCCTGTACATGGTAGTAAGAGTCTGCACCTCTCACCCCCCACAATCAGATACATCTCTCTTCCTCAAAGAAATAGTGCTTCTTAGAACAGATCTCTCCATGGCTCGATACCATCTCTGGCTATTACAAAAACCCTCAGTTACTTGTGAAACAGACAAAAAAAAAAAAAAATCCTAATTACTCATGGTTGGCCAAAATACTAAATGATCCTCTGAGAACTGCATGTAAGTAACTAGGAACAAAGTTATTCAACTATTTGCATGGCAGGCCCAGATTGTTTAACAAGATAAAAGCAAAAACTTCCCTTTAGATCATTTGCATGAGTTTGCCTCTGAAAGCCATCAGCTTAAAAATGCATTGACCAAATGTCTTCCAAAAATACCCACAAGGGCAACTCATTTAGGGATGTGCTCCTTGAAAGTGTGTCACTGATATGGAAGGGAGATCATGGGCGGGAAGTGAGGGAGAAGTCTTTTTCAGACTTTGGAAGGAACTCAGATGCTCCTAATGGATCATTGGCAACAAAAGGGAGAGTGCAACTTTCAGTTCTTGAATTTGATCATCTGCTCATAGTGCATACATTTAGTCTCTCAATTAGTCCTTACAAAATATTTCACAAAACTTTTTTTAACCTATAGAAATTCGTTTCTATACATTTAATATATTTTTATCGTATAAATTATTCTCGTCTTTAGTGCCTTCTTTCAGTTTATAAATGGCAAAATAGACAACAAACAATAATAAAGCTAACCTCAGGTGGAATTCCCTCCTCTCAGTGAGGTCAGTCCTCCATACACTTGTGAATTTTATGAAATGCTCGTCTTTGTAGATGCCAGTCAAAGAACCTACACATTTATCCTTCCCTGATATTATGCCGTCTCCAAAGGGACCCCTTCCCTTTTGCCTTCTCTCTTTCTTTTGCTCGTTAAGAAATCAAAGAATGTGCATAGTTATAAAATTCGAAGTGTACCAATTACAGATGTGGGTAATGGGAAGGTTGGTGAAGTTCAAGTGCTGGCAACTTTTCTTTAAAGCAAAAGACACAGAGAGCTCAGCAGCTAAATCAGCTCTGGACATCTGCTGGGGTGAGGAGGCTGCCCATCTCGGGGGCAGAAAGCCTGTCAGAGGTTCATCCCTACACCTGGCACTTTGAGCAAGCCAAAGCCTTCCTGCGTCCTGCAATGTCCTTTCTGTCCCACCCTGTGGCCCCTCCGTTTCCTTCATGGCTTCACACAGTTTGTGTTGTACATTCGTAAGAATTCACATTGACTGCAAAAACATAAATGCAACAAAAACATAAAAGCCTCCAAGTAGTATATTATATATATTTTGTTCTTCTAAATGCTCTTCTGTCATTGTCGGAGGTGCAGTAGCTACTTTATAACTTTTCCTTTGAGGGAATCCAGATGAAAGGCCCAGACTGCTCTTCAATAACAAGCTTGCATTGATTATATATATCTTCTAAGGTGTCTCCTTGGACGACAGCTAGAACGAGAGCCAACATGCCAGAGTTAGGAACAGTTCCCTGCTTGGTGAAGAACAGCCATCAGGCACACAGAAGATGATCACACCAGTGACGGACCGACTCATCAGGAAGCTGCATATTACTTTTCATTAGAAAAGAAGAAAAAGCAGGAAACTTTCTTCAGCAAGGTCACGTCAGTGAATAAAAGAAGGAAAAAAATGCTTTCAGTGCACGTTCTGGATCAGGTAACGAATGAAGCACAGTCTTTCTACCTTCTACGTGTCAGTCAGTGGCTCTGGACAGCGAATCATGTATGTACTGAAATTTTCTGGGTGCCTACTCTGGGCCAGGCAGCAGGCTAGGCATGGATCAATTTTCAGATCGAGATCTCCCTGCTTATCAAAGAAAGCCGGCCTTTTATTTTATATACTCTATTTACCTCGGCAGGTGCAGAAATTTAGATATTTTCCACACGGAGGAAATAATAAGGTTGTGGAGGCAACTTGAGTTAATCCCTCCAACCCCCAAACCCTTAATAGGAAACCCCACTCATTCTCCAAGTAATCTGGTAAACTGATACTTTGCCATAACGGGGCTGCTCATGTTGAGAACGCCTTATGACAGCTACTTGTAAGAAACATAAATAAGAGGAAATATAAACACAGCTAATCTGTGAAATACCTAGACCACCAAGTCATCTGAAGCAGATTTAAGTGTATTTCATAATCTCCTTTGAACTAAAGTTACCTTACAGAGAGATCTCCAACACACGTCAGTACATCTATAGGGCATTAGGGGTTAACAATGGATTGCTACTGAAACATAGTTTTGATCTTCAAGAACAGCCCTGAGAATCTATTGACTACTGTATTTTATTTCTGAGTGTGAACCACCAGTTAGAATGTGCGTAACGGTGATTTGATGTTTATACCTGGATGTTCTTTCAGACTAAAATGTGACTCATACCTTTGTTACTGATGGAAATTTTACTTAAGATCATCCGGTTCACCGTATTTGCACACTGCTAAGCCACCGGCATTCTCGCATTCGGAGTAAGACACAAGGTAAAGCATCTAACTTCTCATAAGGAAGTTCAGAAGGACATTTCTTGTTTTTAAGCCATTGGTGGTAAGGCAATTTCCACACAGTTTGATTACTCTTTGGATTCGATCAGTGTTTTATGATGTGCTTAAGAATAAATAGAGAACCAAGGACACCTGGGGCAAGAAAATCTTCCTCTATTCCCCAAACTTCATGTTTCCAAGGAAATATTTAAAAAGAAAAGCAAAGTTTTGCCCTGGGGCTTAACAAGGAATCAGTGGAAACAGAGGGAAGTGTTTTAGCATCTTGTTCAACTGCTGCTAATGGGAAGCAGACGTGCCCGTCCCTGAGGCTGAGAATGGGGCCCTGGGACTGCTTCTCCCGAGGCAGCGCTTGGGAGGTTCCCTAAATGAGCTCTAAAGGTTTTTTTTTCCCCCAAGTTTTCTGATGATACCAGAGAGATAGTTTAAGGCCTAAAATCTTTTTTTTTTTTTTTTCTGAAGAGAGGGAGAGAAGGGGGAGGGGCAGAGAGCTTTCCAAGCAGGCTCCATGCCCAGTATAGTGCCCGGCCCTGAGATCTGCCTGAGCTGAAATCAAGAGTCAGACGCTTAACCTACTGAGTCACCCAGGCACCTGCCTGAGATCTTAACAGCAGGAGATAGCTCAGTGCCCTCAGTGGCTGATGCTTTAGCAGAGAGCCAGTGGGAACCTAGAGCTGGCTGTGGCCGAATCCAGAGAAGACAGAACTTGGAGCTCTGGATCACACAGGTAAAGCAGACGGAAACTAGGGTTTCTCAGTGGAAAGTCTTTAGGTCCAGGTATCCTAGGCCTGGAGCGCTCTCTACTACCAAGTGTCAGTCGATCCTTTCTCACAGTACAAGGGTCAGTGAACTTACCTGTAAAATATTCTCCAAATTCTTGTTCTAGCTTAATTGCACGATCATAGGTTTTCTTAGCTTGTTCCTCTGTTAGACGCTTATTCATCTCCCTGGGTAAATGAAGGTTTGGTATTAGAACACATAGGGAATGTGTCAAATCCTGAAAAATTAAAATGTGTGGCAAAAATGAATCCTGCGGGAAGCACAGTGTAATCTTACTAGAGGCTTCCTAGTCCTTATTTGGGACTCTTCTTTCCTGGAATAATTTCATCAACAAGGACCCCTTCCCAGAGGGCTCCTCTCAGAGGGCAGCCTCTCGGTTTCACACTGGATTGATGCAGAATCTGTCTCTTTATGGCTCTAGTCACTGGTCCCTGTTCCAACCTCCGCAGTCACACAGAGGAGGCCTAACCCCTTTTCCTCTACGACAGACACTGGGGTCTTTAAGTGAAGTGCTCATATGTCCCCTGAGGCTACCACTGTTTCCGATTAACGGTCCTACTTCCTTCATCTCTTCTCTCAATGGATGTGATTTCCAAACGCTAACCTTTCTGGTTACCCTTCCTTGGACTTTGTCCTAGACTGTCTCGACCTCTCTTAAACGTGGGACATGGACGTGAACGAAATCTTCTAGGGGTGGTCAGAGGCGGGGAGAGGAGATGGAGAGAAGGTAGGGGACATCATCGCATTCGGTATTTCATTACATCTGAGAACTAGACTTGACTGTTGGCAGGGCCTGCCCTCCCAGGAACCTCTGAGTTCTCTGTTCCCATCTTCCCCGCGGGCTGCTGTTCATCGTCAGGAGGAACAAAGTGCTTCCCGAGAATTAGAGGAAATACGACAGGCTCCTTGGGCACGTGCACCTTTGGGCCGAAGGGGCCTTCTGCAAAGGGCAAAGCATGTCTACAGCAAGAAGAGCCTGAACACCATCTGATTTTTTATTTTTATTTTAAGATTTACTTATTTATTTGAGAGAGAGATTGAACACACCAGCAGGGGGAGGGGCAGCAGACTCCCGGCTGAGCACAGAGCCATCCCGTGACCCTAAGGTCATGACCTGAGCAGAAACCAAGAGCTGGATGTTTAACCAACTAAGCTGCCCAGGCGCCCTCAACTTCATCTGCTTTTATAATCAAATGGGATCAGAAGGATTGGCTGAGGGAGGAGTGAATAAAGGGACACAGAGAGAATGTAACAAACATATGCGGACCAAAATATTTTCAGATAGATTATAAGTAATTAACCTCCGTAGCAAACAAGGAGAGAGGACCTTGGTAAGAGTCTCCAATGTTGACTTTGGTCTTGTTGTTCCGATAGGAGAATGGGCTATAAAGGAATTATGCCTGGACTCTCTCTCTGCCCCTTTCTTTCTCTTATTCTGTCAACTCTTGGTGTATACAGATGCTGCTTATTCACTGTAATGTTATTTAAATCCAATCTCCAGAACAAACTGAGTGGGAAGGAAATGGAAAATAACCCAATCTACTGATTCCTAACCAGTGGCAGCTTTATCTTCCCATGCCCTCTAGGTGGTCAAATTTTTTGCCTACCAAACAAACTGTACTTAAGTAAAAATTATATTGTCTTCCCATTTCTTCTTAGTCAAAGACATTTTATTAGTCAAAGACTGACAGTGCTTGCCTCTGATGGTCTTCGGAAGAGTAATGTCTAGCCAAGGGCAGAGGTGCTTTGGTGGACCCCTGGATGCCCCACAGGAGCACGCAGAATACTGAAAGCACTTGCATGCCCCCAGAAAGCCAGAGACTGCGTCTGCGACATGTGGCTTTAGACCATGTCACTGTGGCCTGAAGTGATAAAGGGACTTGAGAAGGTAAAAGAGTAAATCTGATGTCAGAAGTCAAAGTTTTGGGGTTCTTTTAAAGCCAACTTTTAGTAGAACAGACGTTGCATTATACCGAGGCTTTCCCAAGGGGTTTATTTGGAAAAAAACTGAAAAAAACGAAGTCAGACATTAACATGATTCTTGACATGATCTGATGGCTGCAACAGAAGGAAAAAAAAAGGCATTTCCTGAACTCTTGCTGTTGACATAAACTCATCTTGTCCTGAGGGATGGTATTTACTATTCTTCTCCCCAATAACACTACCGCTAGAAGCACTGAGTGGATGTCACCCTTGGGTCCAGAAGATGCTGGGCTAAACCCAGGGATATTTTTCCATAGAAAGACAAGGTTTTGCTCCAGATGTCAAGAAATCATATGGCTTTTGATCTTCTTTGACATCCCCGGCTCATGCTAGCCCGTGTTCTCTGAATTCCTTTTGTGCTTACTGTAACCACCACTGAATTTCCATTTTACCCTCTAACATCTCATCTATTGTACTCTTTGTCTCCTTGCCTAATCTGTGAGTTCACCGAGGGCAGAGACCGGGGTCTGTTCATCAGCATGTGTCACGGAGCCTGTCTCAAGACTTCCTTGTTGAATGAGTACATGAATGAATGAATGGAGGGCGAGACAAATCAACACAATTATGATACAGATGAAGACTGAAGAAAACACGGGCCATCGCGGGAGAAGGAAGGTAAAAACATGGGGGCTGGCAAGGTAAAGAGACACGGGAAAGCCTCCCACTGCCATGGTGGTGGTGGTGGGGGGTGAGGAACAGAGGCCACAGGGTGGCACATTATAAAAGAACGTCTCTTTTCTCCACAGCCTTGATTTTATGCTCCCCTGAAGAGTCAGCTATGTATGTGCTAATAAGCTCTGTGGTTTGGTGTAGATGGTGCACTTGAGAAATAATGTGTGATGAGGAGTCAGCGCCTACATGTGACAGCTGCTACGCTTTCGTTCCAGCTGACCTAGCATTCACTCCTCCCTGCGGAATGGGCACATCATGCCAGCTTGGCTCCTGAAGTAAAACCCTTGGAAAAGAGTGAACCGGAAAGTAAACATCCAGCATTTGATAATAAGATCCCATTAGTCTGAATGTCACCATTACGGCACTGGAGACTCATGGATATGGCTGCAGCAAATTATGTCAGATGCATGGTCCTCGCTGTGGAATCCAGCCATTGGTATGTTTACTTTTCCCTGGTGCTAAGTGGCTGTGACAGCGCCCCGAGGCAAAACTAAATAAGTCATCTCGTCGTTGCAGAAGGAAGGAGATTTTCTGCTACCGGGTACCAGATGGGAACGTCTCCCAATATCACGCTGAACCAAACGCACAACTGCTGCGTCTCCCTCAGGCCTCCCTTCCCTGGGAAGCCATTATTCCCACCGTGGATTTATGACGTGAAAACTTTCTCTTCTATTTCTGAAACGGGCCTTGAAGGTGCTGTTCCCAGGAGCTGAGGGCCATTTTTCTACTCTTCTTCATGTTAGCTTTGCTAATGATATTTGTGAGGTTCTATACATATCATAAATCACTTTTACGTAACAAAATTTGTGGTTGCTTAATTGACTCTGTGCACTACCGAACACCCTCTCCTCGATGAGGCAGATTCCAAGCACGCTGTCAGGGATAATACTCCCAAGAGGCAGCATTTTATCATCAACACATATTTCTTCCATGTGCCAACTCTGGGTACAGCTCTTGATGTTATAGTTTCCAAAATTCTTGGGGCAGAAGGTACTGCCAGTGACCCCCTGATTTTATTTTTTCCCCCCTGTGGTAAGAACCTTTGTCCATCTTTTATTTATAGGAACATATGCTGCTTTTAAGCCACCTCTCTGGCAATTTCCGCAGAGACTGACGGTGTATTTAACTTAATTCTCTTAGGTCTCAGCCACAGCCGCTGTAGTTAGCTGTGTCTTCCCTCCTGGACAAGACGCGGAACGGCTGGCTGAGACCTTCAGCAAGTCATTGTTTCACCTGTGGGACTAAGTAATTTCCTTCTTTTTGGTTTCCCCATGCGCACTGTTTTCCAGTACTCTGTGGCCCACTTCTGCACCCTGTCAAACGCTCTAAGACCTCACAGCACAGATGGAGGCACATTCGCGCAAAGCTCTTGCCAACAGACACACCGGCATTATCTCTTGTGATCTCTTGGAAAAGGTAGCTTATGTGTTTTTGATGATAAAATAGTTTTCTTTCTTTTACAATGAAGCAACTTGAAACTTCTTCCAGTTAGAGTAGCTACTGTTTACTGTGTGCTTATTATACACTAGCGACCCCATTAGGAGCCTCGTATTCATGTTCATGTTTAACGTTGATACCAGCTATGAGGTATGGATTATTAATGTGCCTACTTTAGAGGAGAGGAACCAGATCTCAGGGAGGTCATGCATCTTGTTTGAGGTGACATAACTGATTAGTAGACGGGAAAGGGAAAGGGAAAAACCAAATCTAGCCTGACCAATTTTTAAGTCCCCGCTTTCTGGCTACGGCAACCTCACGATGTACAGGAGTTGTCTAGAAAACAGTGCCAACAGTTTTCATAAAATTGCCACTGGAAAAAAAAAATTGCCACTGAAAATATGTTACTTTATAACGTGGCTCTGAGTATTTGTCCTATTTGTTTAGTGATTTTTGAAGAAAGCTATTTTGCCAGTCCTCTGAAAAATAAAAACCACAGAAGAAGTCCGAGTCATACATTTTTGCCTGATTCATAAATGTGAGCGGGTATGGAGCTCTTGGCTTACGTTATAGATGTGTTGCTGCCATATCAGTAAGAAAATTCCCTTTTTAAGGATAGTGGTCTATATACATGAGGCTTTCATTAAGGAACGGAAGAATTCTATGTTAGAACTAAATGAAATGTCAATAGAAAGAGTCGAAAATATGATCTGCTCCCTCTAGAAAAACCCACACATTTAAAAAGATTGACTAATGAAACTGCTTTCAGAAGAAAGAGACAAGCAAAGATGATTGCTTCCTATCATTTGAAAGCCAAACCAAACCAACCTACCTTCATCACAACAAAATAAAAGCAAAGAAATATCACACACACACACACATACACACACACACACACACACACCCCAACTTGTGAAATGAACATAAAAATCCAGAAGCATTAGTGAAGACATGTTAGGGAATTACTGACATTATATCTCTAGTGGTTCAAAAACACTTTCATGTATTTTTTCAAAAAGGAAATGCTTTAAAAAATCAATAGCATTTCTGACTTCTAAGCACTTAGGACCAAGAGCTGTCAGCAATCGGCTGTGTCACATGGAACAGGTGGCGGGTGACAGCCTCCCGTGCCCTCCACTTACATCAGAGGTTCCAGAGATTTGGGCTTAATGAAGATGGCGATGGGATAGAGCTGGGCAACTTGCAACCGCTTGATAGCATTGCCTGACACATCGAGTATACAGTGTTTGCCCTGGTAGGAAGAGAAGAAAGTATGGAGTTAATCCAGAGAAAGTGATCATGATCCAACCAAAACAAACAAACAAAACAAAAGGTGAGTATGTTTTTGAGGAAGGTAAGGGATACTAAATTTCTAAAGTTGAAAAAGGATCTTGGCGAAGCATAAATAAAAGTTGATATTCAGGGTCATCACTGAATGCTTTTGATAACTCATATTTATTACTCCCTTACTAAGTGCCTGCCACTACGACGGGAGATTTCACATGTGCTACCTCAGCTTAAGTTTCTTAAATAAATACCCGATGTTTTGCACAAAGACGATATGTAGCTTTATGTAAGGTGACTGGGTCCACACTCATGAAGCTCTCATAAACCATCTCTGAAGATAACTGTCAACAAGAAATCCCCAAATCTATGAGGTTGGTATTACCAACCACATCTTACAGAATATAAGACTAAATAAAGCTTAGAAATAATAAGTAACTTGCTCAAAGTCTCTGCTAGAAAAACCCAAGCCTTGAGCACTGACGGAATTGTTGGTTGGAGTAAATAGGATAACTCATTCTCTTACCCTGACCAAAGTTAAATCTGGAGGAACGGGAATCATGTGAATTTGGAACAATTCCACAAGTATTTGCTGAGTGCTTATTGTATCCTGCCCTGGATATGCTCGGTCTAGTCAAGAGTTACCTTCAATATTACATCCTTAAATTTCTTGTTTGTTACATGAAAACCCTATACATACAGCACACCTCATTTAACTGGGGTTCCACTGCAATGAGTGCTCAGAGCAAGGAGCTGCTTGATAAAGTATTTTGGGGAAAGTAGTAGATCCATTTGGCAAACATCATATTCTATCTCCTGGAGAGAAATGGCCTCATTACCCTGAGGCCAGAAGAGCTTTAAAAAAGAAGGGAAAAAGCATATTGCGCAGATAGGAACAGTCTGAATTCAACAGCAGGGGATTCAAAACTTTCTATAATACTCATGTGAAAACAAAGAGACTAGCAAATACTTGAGCTCTTACAGGAGAAATATATTAAGATGACTCAAACCCTGTATCCCTTAAGCAATAAATTTCAAGTTTCCGCTCTGTGAAATGCAACAGCTAAACAAAATGTCTAAATGCTGCTTGATTATTCACCAGCCAGAATATTTCAAGTTAGCAGAGGCTATACTGGCATGTTCAAAGGGGAGAATAGATGCAATCATTCAGGAGGCTCATTAGAAACAACACGATATAGCTCAAAGAACCTAACTTTTGAGAGAAACAAGAGATGCAGCTTACTGTATTCTCAGATAGCCCTTAAAATTTCTTGTTGAACTTTTTTTTTACCAGTACATCAAAGGCTATGTCAAATCACAGCAGATCAACACAACAAAGATGAATCATATAACAAATAGGATTGGCTCTTAACTCTTCTCTCCCACGAAACTAGTCCTGGGTGTTGACAGGAGATTAGATCTCTCCATAGGTACATCTTCCCACACTCAAGTGCCTTCCTATCGTGTTCTCTCTCAAACATTCTCTTCTTTTCCATGCCTTTGAAATTAATAATGGGAAGGGAATGGCAGTATTCACACCTCCTCTACGCTGGAATTTCTGCCAGCTGGAGGCTAGGCCTAGCCTTCTTCATCTATCTACCCCTCCACTGCCACGGTGCCAAGTTTTCAGGGAAATGCAACCCCGCTAACTGAAAGAATTGAGGACCCTGGCTTAAACAACCAAGAGGACCAAAGTTTCCTTAATAAATTCAGTGCTGTTTCCTGGGGCCAAAGATAAGTGAGTCAGGGACAAAGCGAATATCCTTAAACTTCAAGCTGTTAACTGCCTTTTGGTTTATAACCCCCACCTCCCCACAAGTCAGTCAGCAGACCTTACTGCGATGAGAACGAAGATGACCTTGCTCTGAAGTCATACTCTGCTTAGAGGTATTAAAAGGAATATTTAATCAAAATTTACAACTGCAATCAGGCAAGAGTAATGACCAAAAGTGCAGTTTGCCACCCGGGAGCCTTCTTTAAGGGAGGTGTAAGATGGGAGGTGGACATACCCTTTCTGCTACGAATCTCACAGACTGCACACTGGTCCCGTATAAATTGTCATTGTACTGGCCGGCTTCTATGAACTTGTGCTCTTGGATATCTTTCTCCATTTGTTCTCTGGAAATGACAAAGTGGTAGTCTCTGCCATCCACCTCATAGTCACGCTTTGGCCTCGTAGTGTCTTTATAAAACAAAAATAATAAAATGGAGGTAATTTACATGCATAAACAGACTTTACACCTCTTTTCTTCACCACACCCTCAACACAGATATACGAAAATATGTGATATGCGGGACCATGACATCATAACAGGTACCGGTCAGGCTCCTACTGTAAGCAACTACGAAACCACACCGAGTGTATGGAAGAGTTCCCGTTAGGCATCAGATGACAGAGAGCCCAGGGCTATGATCTTGAGGCTGGAGAAACACACGCCAGGAATTCTACATTTGCTCTACCTCCATTTCCAACTGGAGGGTCTAGAACTGAAGAAGCTGATTGGACAGTGAATTATTATCAGCCAGAACAAAAACATAATACTCTGTAAGAAAGACACACCACCAAATCCAGACTCTCAATGATGCGGTGTCACAATATCCAGTCCACAATAAAAAATTATGGGACAAGCAAAAAGCAAGAAAACTTGTCATAGAAACAGGAGAGAAAAACTGGACAAACAGGAAAAATACAGTTAGGGATTGAAAGACGTAAAATGAGATTATCACAGTTACGGTGATACTAAAAGTCATCAACTCTAACCATGGCTAGAGGTGACTGAAGTCCTTAGTAAGAGGAAAAGGGAAAACAAACATATCAGTATAAATAAAAAATGTTAAAATATTTCCAGTCTTTGACTCAGATATTCTCTTCCTAGGAATCTATCTTAAAAAATTATCAAAACTTCGATAAAGTTTTATCCTTAAAGATGTTCATTATACCAATTTGTAAATTATAAATAATAACTATCACATAATTACAATTATACTTCAATTATAATTCATAAGAAAAGGAGAGATAGCACAAAATACTCATAAACAAGGTATGATTATGATGTAATAATCATTTGAAATATTTACATAAAACTTTGAATAATGTTAAACCAAAAAAAAATTGTATATATCCAATACATACCCAGGGGAGAAAATGCACACATAGAAAGAAGAAATAGGTGAAAATCTATGAAAATATTAACAATGATGTTATCTCTGGATACTCTGAAAGTCTGTATTAATTTTCTTGCTTAACTTTCTTTTTAGCATTTTCCAGCTTTTGTACAATGAACATATATTGAGTATCATAAAATATTGCTATTAATTAAAACAAAAGAAAGAGAGCAAGGTGGAGGGGAAAGCAGAAGTCATTAAGGACTATCGGTGCTTTTTTCTTTCCAAAGTGGAGGGACGCACTGGCGGCTGCTATTAATGGAGAAGGGTTTGACTTGATCATTTCTGACTGGCCTCTTTCTCAAAACAGGCTCTTTGGCAGGATCTCTTCCCAGAATCCTTGCTGGGAACAGTTTCATGAGCTACAGCAAACACCCGAGCTCCCCTGTCTCCATATTTGCACACACGTGATTCCCGCGAGCTCCCCTCTCTCCATATCTGCACACATGTGCCTCCCGCGAGCTCCCCAGTCTCCATATCTGCACACACGTGACTCCTGCGAGCTCCCCTAGCTCCATATCTGCACACACGTGCCTCCCGCGAGCTCCCCTAGCTCCATATCTGCACACACGTGCCTCCCGCGAGCTCCCCTAGCTCCATATCTGCACACACGTGACTCCCGCGATTCTTGGGTATTCTGGGTGACATCTGCAGCACTTCAGGTTCAAAAATGTACGCTGAGGAAGAAGTATCGTTGGGATAGGTTTAAGAGCTCAATTATCTAATAAACTGAAATTCCCTTGAGGGGGGCAGGTGTGCCTGTTTAAACACATGCACACGCACACAGACACAGAAGCACAGAAGCAGAAGTCCTCTACGTGCTTTCATGTGATGTCACGGGAGTAGCGGTGAACGGGAAGGTGTGGTGTGCAGGGGGCAGAGCAGACAGACTCCTAAGGGGCTACACTCCGTGGGACCAGGAGACCCAGTGATCCTCTATCAGGACGGGAAAGCAAATTACAATCTGTGATGGCCTAGAGGGCAGATCAAAGTTTAACAGCCTTCTTGTCTTCCTCTTCTCATATCCTAGCACTGTTACCACCCACGGAAAAGGCTGTTTTGTTTTGGGATTGACACGTGGCCCTAAGTCATCCTGAGATGATTTTAAAACATGACTTTGTCTCTGATCTCTCTCAGTCTATGGGAAAAGAAGCTTCAGTGGCATTTCAATCAGTTTCTAAGAACATTCTGATGCCTATCAATAATTCCACGCTCTTTTAAAGGCCACGGGAATTACATTGCCTTCTGGGGGACCACAGTCAGTTTGGAGGACGTCTTATACTCGCTAAATAGCGAATACACAACAGCACTGATGAAAAGTGTTAAGCAGAGAAAATTAAATAAGATGCTCAGATTAAAAAAATAGATGTTCAGGTAATAGGAAACTGACAGTATTTGAATCACTGAAGATACCACTCAGGGAGAGAATGACACTTTATCATCTCAAAGGAGGGGAGCCTTTCCTGAAGTGAAGGCCAAAATGATACTTACGAGGCACACAGGAGCCAAATTTGTCCGGGAATTCAGATATCAAGTCGTCATTGATCCGATCCTTCATGGGGCCCAGGATGATCACTGGCCGGGTATAATTTACTGCAGAGAGGGAAGGGAAGACACAAATGAGAGGAAAGACGTGGACAGGACCATACAACTGCTCTGCACTGGTGATTCTTAAGGCGAAATTACCAAACAGAAGCACCGAGAGCGTTACTTCATTGTGTAAATTGCCCATCGGTGTGGTGGCTCTGCCTACTTTCTGGACTTTACCAATTGGGAAAAGCAATCGCAGTGTCTGTCAATGAAAAGAAACGTTTGGAGGGGTTTTGCTTACTCTTAGGTCATGCCTACACAATGTCAAAACAACTACTGAATTTAGTCAATTGAGTGGGAGAAAAGAAGATTCCAAAGTAGCTGTCTGGCCATTGTTTAGATAATTACTTTAAGAAGTAGTTGTTAGCATAATGACACCTTATGTTTTTTAATTTCTTTTCCTTTGCTCAAAATACTCCCTGTTCTCTACTGGAGTTTTCCCAATTCCTTTGTAACATGAAGCTAGAAGGAACTCTAAAATCATTTGGTACAACTCCTCCTCTGACACTTGAATTCTCTCTCTGCAATATCCTTGTTCAGAGCTGTTAGCCTCTGGATAAAGGCCTCCCGGAAAAAAGAAATGGAGGAGCCCAGAGGATGGCTTGTACCTTAGGACAGGTATGTGAGAAAGCCCTTCTCAATACGGAGCTGACACATCAGTCTCCCAGGACAGTTTACCCATTTGTCCTGTAGGTGGGGCTTTTTAGTGATTCGACGGCGCTCCTTCCACTCAGGACCACTCATCTGGAGGACTGCCCCTTCCTCCTGGGAGCTGCCCCTTCCCCTGCTTAGCAGGGAAGTTGTTCGTGCCAAGGAGAGAGCAGATACTAAAGGGCAGTGGGATATTAAGCAGAGTTTATCCTCCTTGGCCCCTCACTCTGGCTCCTCTAGTGGTGTCACCTGATATGGCCTGGGGATCAGGAACTTACTTTCCTGCCTTGTGACAGGCTCATAAGAAAGAATGAAGTCTTCTTGCCCTCCTGAGAAGAGAAGAAAGGAAAATTACAGTGAACTACCAACCAGCCATATCCCACAGTTCCCAGGTACAAGCCCTGCTCTGAAGCACAGGAAAATGACACAGTTCTGTTCATTTTCCTTGCTCGCTCTCCTTGAGCCATTCCCCAATCCCTCCATCCTCATAGAACTCCAGCGCTATGATAGGATCAGGTTCTCGAAGGTTATAACCCTCAGTCTGCCTGGAGACTAGCCACCTACAGTTCATCAGGGCAGTGACCTATGAGATTGCCTTCCGTCTGACACGGAGAAGTAGAGCTCCTACCACTTACACTTAAAGCCATTCCGTTTAAGGACAGGGCCCATCCAGTAGTTTGCTGCTACATTATCAGAATTTTTGGACCTTTTACTTCTTCTTCTATTTTATTTCCCAAAGAAGCACACTGTCCAAAAGCTAGTGTCTGCTTGGTTCATTTATGTCACAAGAGCTTCGTCAGCATATATGACAGGACATTGAAGATTTTACTCTATTGCTAATTCATGAGGAAAATTCTGGGTCAGCTCAAGAAGATAAAAAAAACTTGAGGAGGACCCTAAATCACTGATCAGATTTGCTGCTAAATCTAGCCTTCCAACTTCGGAAAGAGAACTGAGGAAGACAATGTCATGAAAATGTCAGTCCCTCCACTCACATTTACTACAAGCCTTCTGATTCATAGGGCGCCTCAAGTCAACCGATAAATGTGGCAAGTTAATTGGTTTTAGGCAATTATTTTTTCAAACAACTGGTTTTACCCAGTTAATGAACGGGGCACAAGATTAGCCTGATCCAGCTGTGAAGAGATCTACTCTATTCTTTGCATTAGGCCCAGGACAGACTGTGTTTTACTGGGGAACAGTTCAGGCATATTGGAAAGGACTTCCTGTACGCTGCTCTATCGAGGGGTGTTCCAGGAGGTAGGATTTCCTGAAACCAAAGGACCACATGGGTCGTCGCTTTATCTGCTCCTCCCTCTTGAGACACATTCCATCTGCCAGTGTGCTCCTCCTTTAACAGAGAGCACCGTGAAAGGCAAGTTAATTCATAGAAGGAGTTATTACAGACGGTTTTGATAATGCTAACTAACTTGGGGAAATTAGGCAATATGTGGGTAAAGCTGTAAAGTACAGATGTCTTCCCTGGACCCAGGCAGCTGGGATCGGGTGAGAGTGTCTTCCTTTTTCAAGTGTGAGAAACAGCCCCAGGCCCAAGAGCCATCTCTCCTCAGCCTCATGCAGGCTTACTCTGAGAATGGCACTGCTTGGCTAAGCTACTTCCTCATGGCATGGAGACCTAGGCTTGATGTTCCTTCTCAGTGACATCTACTCATGGCTGCTCCAAGAATGCTCAGGGACATTTCTACGCCTGGGGTTTGGTATGTGAGAAGTCAGAGTCACAACTTTTTCTTTTAATGTGGGAAAATACTCCCTTTTAATAAACTAAATAGCTGAAATTTACAGAGTCAAGGCCAAAAAATAATGAAGGCGATTGACTGCTAAGATCCACAGCTATCTAGAGCCCAAGATATGTAGAGGTCATAGGAACTCAGAGGGTCAGCGTAAAAATGGCAGGGGACAAAGTCTAGCTGTACGACTAGAAACACGGCGACTAGTACTGCAGAGTTTGATTGTGACTTCACAGGGAAATCTTTATGGACTGATATGTGAGAGGAGAATCCTGAGTGCGGGATAATGAAGCTTTGAAACATCAGGAGATACTTCTGCCTTTCTACCAGACTGGGGACCCCATAAAGGCAACAACCGCTTTCATTTAGCACGGCATCCCCAGGGCTCAACACGGAGAAAAATGCCAATGAATTTGCATTCTGATTTTAGCGGTAGGAAATTGGATGAGTAATGAGGCCAAAGATAGGTTTTCCTTTGTGTTCCTGTCTGTGTGCTTTCACTTAGGGAAGTGTGGTTTTCTCTAAATAAATATAACGCGTCATGTTCCCATCGGAATCTTTTTCCAACCTCCTTACAAATCATTCTGATGGGTTATTCTAAAGGTAAACCTTAAATAAGGTATTTGGTGACGGTATGTTTCATTTGTGATTCAGAAAAGTAGGCCAAAGCAACAAAGCTTTGGTTAACTTTGTTGGAAAGTTCTGTGGTTCGGTTTATCTGTTTTGGGTTTCCTGCCTAACTTACAAAGGGCCCTGATTCTTGCTCAGAGCAGGAAGACTGGCAGATCGCAGTGGCAGTGTCCTGAGGTCAAGGTTCATCCCACTGCTAAAGATCCTGCGGCAGTCAGGCACTGTCTTAGGAGCAGCTGACCTGCAGGGGAGCTGTGGTGGATGGGATTAGGTCATAGCTGTGATCTTAGCAACTTCAACCAGTGTTTCCTTCCATATCTGGGAATGAAAAGCCCTATGGGTAATGTGAAGGAGACTAAGAGGAGGAGGAAAAAAAAGCCAGAACAATAAAGGAAAGATAATTCATGTCTGTGTGGCCATAAAGGGCTTTCACATCCATTGCTTTCTGTTTTTCAGTTATTTCTATTGACATAGGTGCTCTGATGATCCCCACTTTACAGATGAAGGTGCTGAGGCTCAGAGGTGCTAATGGGGCTTGTTCTCTTAGTCAAGAAGTAGTGGAGTCAAGACTTAAAACCACATCCCTTTTGATTCCTCACTGAGTAGATGGCAAGAGATGGAGAATTTTCTGATGGGTCTGGGATGCAGGGACAGACCTCACCAAGGTACAAAGAATGGGTGGCAGAGGTTGGAGCTGAAGCCAGGGCAGAGTCACCGGGAGGCCAGAAAAGGCTCCATCTGGAAGCACCAACTGTTTTTTTTTTTTTTTTTTTTTTTTTTTTAAATGCTGCTGTGTCATCTTCATACAAGAGTCATCCTCAGTAGCTTTCCTATTTTTTGCTCAGGAAGTGTTGGCACTTAGAGGTAACAGCTGACAAAAAGGTACAAACTATTACTTGGTCTTGTTTTGGCAAGTGCACGGCCGGAAGTGGGAGAGCAGCACCACGTGGGGCGCAGGCAGCTGCAGCGCTGGGAGGGTCGGCCGACGCCTCTGCCAGCAGCCTCCGTGAGACCCTTGTGGCTAAACCGGAAGCAAGTCACAAGAGGAGGGATACAGAGGAAGACTCCAGGTGATAGAGAAAGCAACTTGGTGTTCTTTAGGAAATTATGGAAACTAGAAAAGAGAGAGGAGGAAAAGGGCAATACAGTTACTGTTCTAAATGTGGTGTTCAGTGCCTGCCCTGGATGATTTTAAAGAAGAAATTAGGTTCTTAGTGGCCCAGAATGTTAGCTCTAGAGCTCGTGGGGTTAGTGGCACAGAATGTTAGCTCTAGAGCTCTAGACGGGGAGTACGTGGCACGTGGTGTCACTCCCCCATTCCACACCCTTGGTGGGAACCACAGAACGTTACTGCTGGGTCTCAACCTGGGCTCGATATTTTTCAGTACAGTTCTTCTGGAAGCTGTCACCTGCTGGTCAGAGCTGGGATCTTGGCTCAACTCTGCTTGCTCTAACATCTGTGCTCTAACCCAAGCTCCTCAATTTCCATAGGAGAGGACTGAGGTTCAAGGACAATGTGATCGCTCCAAGGTCACAGAGTGAATGAGCGTTTCAGTGTTTCCATAAGATGTTGTGAAGATTAAATCAGTTCCTGTACATTGAACTCTTAAACTAACTAGTGCACAGTTAATGCTATATAGAGGTTTCTGCTTGTATTAATTTGATAGGTGGGTGGTGTGGGGTAGTTCAAACATACTGGATAAAACAGGAGGAAGCTGGCATTACACACTGTGTGGAAGAGGGACCACATAAGGAATTCAGAAGCAAAATTCTCGGCTGGTCTTCCAGAGTGCCCCTCTACTGTGCAGCCTCTTGGAGCTTTAGCGTTCTCATCCACAAAAGGGGGTGTTAACCTGAGACATACCTCAGTTTTGTTGCAGAGACCCAATAAGAAAATAGATAATGAAAAACTGCTTTAGAAAGGCTAAAGAACTAGAGGAAATACAAGGGCCACATGTGAAGACAGCAGAGAAAGGAGAAGAATATGGACATGACTTTGACAAATCCCATTGGAAGAGTTTTGGGGCTCCTCTTATCAGCACTCATTTCCACTCAGATCATTCCTTTGAGGTCCGTGTTTTGAAACTCTTACCTAACTGACGAATATCAATAGGTTAGAGAGATAATCATCAGTTCCCTGGTACCCATCGTGATCTAAAGAACTTTGTGGGCTTTGAGGAAGCAGGTCTTGGCTGCAGAGTTGTGCCGTCTCTGGTATACAGTCTATTACTGTGTCCTAACACAAGGGCATCTGAAAGCTAAGCGACAAAAACAACCACAGTACAAGCCTGAACTGCACGACTTTGTTGACAGAGAGAAATCTGGAATTAGTCCATAATTAAGATAGTTTTCAGGGGGGTATTTTGCATAATTATACAATGTGCACTGTTGCTGCATTTCAGCTAGTGCTCAATGTAGTTGGACTTTGAAAAATTCTGTTTTATAATCTTGAGATGGTGCAGGAGAGGTCTGGGCTGTTTGTTAGAAATTGAGGTTTGCGTAAGTGTCTGTGTGCTTGGTGTGTGTGTGTGTGTGTGTGTGTGTGTGTGTGTGTGTGTGTGTGTATCTCAGGAAATGTATGAGGCTTTCAGTTAGGGTTGTCACAACACGTATTTCCAAGATGCAGTGTGAATTCTGCCTCCGGAGCTGTGAGACATACTGGTCTGGAACTTTGTTTCTAACCACTGACCATTTTTTAAAGCATTGTGTCCCAAAGTGGACATGGAATGGTTCTAAGAGTAAAAAAGATAACACCTGGACATCATGGGAAAGGGTCTTTTTAGTCTTTGTTTATACAGCTATTCATGATACGTAAAAGTTTGTCATAATTACAGCAAAACCCAGGAATTCAATAGAAAAGTGCAGCCTGTGTTGATTTCAAAATGGCATTTTTCTGGGAACCACATCTGTTCCAAGTCTCCAGGCCTTTTTTCATGCCACTGCCCTGCCTGTAAAGTTCCGTCCTCAACCTGTCTAGCTGACATGCACCTCATCTTTCCAAAGCTCAGCTCAAAGGGCACTTCTCTGAACCCTCTCCTATTCTCGAACCGAACGTTTACCTTAGAAACTGCTACACGTTGTGCGTTTTTGTTGTTGCTGCTCTTTATTGATACCTCTCCCCACTAGGTGTGTGCTGAGTTCTAGACTTGGTTGAGATTCATACTTGGGTGTCATGGTGCCTTTGAAGAGAGCATGATATATGGTGCATGCTGAATGAATAAAGAAATATTCCTCTGTGATTCCTTGTATTTCCATCCTGGGGAAAGAAATATCATTTTTTCCCTCAAAGCTATGAGAAAGGCTGTTCTTGCTTTCACTCACTTGTTAAGAAAGCAATCTGAGTGGCTGATTGGTAACCTCAGATGAGCCCCAAACATGCTGATTAGTGGATTCCACGTTCGTTCTTGTAATATCATGGAGTCCAGTTCCAATTTTTCTCTCTTCTCATAGATAATTCAAGCTGCTTGCAGGTGTTTACCACCCCCCTACTCAGGAAGTACTTGTGTGCATCTACTACTTGACAATGAAGTATGACTGATGCCCCTTAGAGCGTCACTACCAAAGACCCTGTCAGCAGCTGAAAGCCTTGGCCTGGTTTTTCTAACTTAGTGATTCTGGGATGAACATTCCGACCCATGAAAGAGAAAAGAGGGGCCTCTGAAAAGGATTTCCAAAGGAAAAAGGCAGTTCTTGTATATACTTTTCATAAAAAGAACTGAAAGAACAAGGTATGAGGCTCCCTCTTCCTGTACTTGTGTCTGCAGGACAGAAGCACAACACTTAAATCTAAATATCAAAGAAACTAGGGCCATTGGTCCTTTTTTCCTTATACTAAGTTGAGGGTACCTCATGTGTCAGGAAGGCAATCTTTGGTCACTTCTTATTGGCCTGGTGTCTCTTTGTTTTAAAATTAAATGAAGGGAAGGGGGAGGCAAGTATTATACCAAATTGGGATAATCATAAAATTGTAAGAGTCAGAAGAATGCAAAAATGTGAAGGATCATGTAGAGAACAAGCTCCCTTTGATTCCTGTAACTAACAAGATTTGTCATTCTGTTGAGGAAGAATATTAGGTGGTTCTCATATTATTTGACTGTTTGAGGGTAACTTGTTACATTTTTTTTTCCATTTCATTTTGCACTATGTTTCCTCTTCCTCCTCTGGCCCCCACCTCTCTATCTGCCGCCACCTTTCTTCTTTTGTGCTTTTTTCTATTTGCTACCAATCTGATTCTATGAAGCCTTTCTCAAAATCCACCCTGAATCTGTCCTATTCCAAGAGTACCAGTTGGCACTGCACCACAAAACGGCATGGTTTTATAAGGTTCCATGATGTAGTGGAAGAACAAAAACAGAAACTCTTTTAGTTTTTAATTAATACATTATTCGAGGGAAGACAAAAATCCCAATCAATTTCTGTCATAATGGGCTGTGGGTCAGTCGTACTGGGCCTGAACTTTTCTAATATCCTCTGTAATCACTTTCTGAATAACCCATTTCAGTAAGGAGGACAAGTAAATATTACGGAAGTTGTGCGGATCCTCGTGGTAATATGTACCTATGGCAGTCACCCAGACCCAGTAAATAGGTGGTACGAAACCATAGGAATGCATCAAAGGGATGTGCTTGGGGTTTGGTGAACATTTTTATACACTAAGCAAATGGCTTGAGGTGACCAAACAAAGATAAAGATCAGGACTAATTTTTAGTTACGTACCTTTTCAGAAAGTTAAGCTTTCTGATCCAAGATTTGTTCACTTTACAAAAAAAAAGGTGAGTTCCTTCACCATTAGAGGATGAAACTTTTCATCACTTCCCAACCATCAGAAATATAAAGTTAGATATATCGTAGTATCTGCCTTCGAATATTAATCAAGGAGAGAAGAGATATAAAAGTTCACACCCCATTTAAAAGGAACACTGTAATTTCACAAGATTTCTCTTGGAAAGGAAAGCCGGCAACAGAAAGAAAAAGGCAAAATGAGAAGGAAAATAAAACCACGACTTTTCAACCACCCTGCAGGGAGTTTTAATTGTTGTAGGGGGTAGAATGTCCAAGCCCCCCAGACTGAGCTCCCCACCCCCTTCTCTGGGAGACCCGCATCACCAGGCCACGGCCAATGGAGGTGAGAACTAGTGCTGGCTATCAGCCAGCCCACTACGCTTGCACACATCACAGGAGGAGTCCACAGGCGGCTCTAGTGTCTTTTGTATCTTTCCACATCACACGGTGATCTCCTAGCAAGCCATTTGCTTTGGATGAGGATGATCCAGGGCAGCGATTGAAACACAACCAGAGCAGAAATCGGAAATGACCACCACAAGCAATGGAGCAGTCGCAAAGAAAAGAACCACAAACCAAAGCAGTAACTTACGGTAGCTACTTTCGCTATCGCTGGCATTAGAAGAGACATGTTCTGCAAGAACAGCACAGCAAATTAAAGAAATACCAAGCACTGGAGAGCAGCCAGAACGTGAAGGAATAACACTCATGCAAGACTACTACAAGTGTAAGCGCGAGGCACGGGAAAGGCTGTGGAAGAGGTGGCGTTAAGAAAACTCAGATACGATACAAAAGATGAAAACTTTATCTCCACGTTATAGGGAGCTACTACTTCGTTGCTGGGTCTTCTCTTTAGCAAACAGGAAAGTACCTTTAATTGCAAAAACATACAGAGTGTCAATCTAAGCACTTTTCTTTTTATGCATACTTTGCCCTGTACGCATGGGCCTCGTGCTCCAGTTTTGTGTGACAAAGGTCTGTCTGTCTCAGCTGGACGTTTCCTGACTCTAAGTTCAGAAGCTTCTGGTGTGCAACCACTCTTTGCTTACAAGCTTTTTGTTTCTCTGTGCTAGGCTTATAGGTATTTTGTGGGAATATTGCATTTCAGATTGCCCTGGGATCCTGTGGAATTTATTTCTAGGTAACTACTTCTTAAATGAATTCCCAGGATGAAAAGGGATTGTTGGAAGATTTTTCCTGCATTATTGAATGAGGAGAAAATTTTGCAGGAAGAAATGGAGTCGCTGAAAAATGGTTTATGAATTAGTTCAATATTTTCTTAATTTTAAGATTATTGTTTGGATAGCTGTTAGGCTCTGGAGGAATGAAACAGGCAGGGAATAGATGGTCCAATACCAAGCACAGGTCCTGCCATGAGGTATGCTTTTAATTCATGTTGAATAATGTACTTATACGGTGATATTTCAATTTTTTTCATAAAAACACAGTTTAGCTAACGTAACAGGATGTATATGCCAGAATTAGAACTTTTATTTCCAAAAGTCATTTCACTTGTACTCTTTATCAAGTTATAGAAGATAAATTCATTAATATATCAAGGCCTTTGAATATCAGGTTAATTAAATGAAGAATATATGACTGATTTCTGAAGCTTATTAGCAATAACTTCAGACTTTTAAGAAGCAGCAACTGTTGTTCATTTTTAGAAAAAGGAAAAGAATATAGAATATAATTCTCTAATAAAAAAGTGCTTTCAAATGTATTTCCTATTATAGATTGTTACCAACTGGATGGATTAGTTTTTATTTTTATTTTTATTTTTTAGCTTTACTGAGGTGTAATTGACAAATAAGAATACTTTCAAAGTAAACGATGTGATGATGGGATACATGTATACATTGTGGAAGGATTCTCACAATTGAGTTAATGCATCCTGGAAGGATTAGTTTCAGAGAAGGAAACTAAGGAAAAGCATAACATGGGCTAATGTCACACTAATCGTTTCTCTTTGTGTTGCTAATTTAGGCACGCCTTTTACAAGAGGGGCACTAGGGAAAGAAGTGTGAATGACAAGGTACACACCCAAGAAAGGGGTATCTTCATACACTCGATTACCTTAAGTACCTTGAATCGGAGATGACAGGGTTTTTGTTGTTGTTGTTGTTGTTTTTACTTTTAATATAAAGAGAATAAAGCTACGCTATCTATGCGGTGTTTTACTTGACCAATCTCTTAGTATCAAGATAATGTATCACAGAATTTTTCCATTTTGTAGGTAAAGAGAAATTGAAAATAAGTTCCAGCCAAAGTCCAAATCATGATTAACAGTGGCATTAATTGGCAAATAACTTTACCTAGTGAAATCTGTTCAATTTTTAAAAAGCAAAACAAATATTTGCACATTCTGGATTTAAAAGGCCATCGCTCATATTTTTGACATTCTAATAGCAACTACTTTTCAGTGATGATCACTTATTCACAATATATTAAAATGCTTCTCCTCCGCACCCCGCCCCCATTGAAAATCTAGCACATGGTAGTACTTGATGCCAGCCAGATGATGTTGAAATCAATATTTGAACTTCAGCCACTAATTCAAGAAAAATTTCATGACATATCCCATAGACAGACTCAAAGATAAAGTTTTCATCTTTAAAAAGATCAGTAGTTACTTTTGATCAGATTTTGTTTTCTATATCTATAGCTAAAAAAAGTCCAAAATAATACTCTGAGGGATGAGAGGTATATCATTACACAGGGTTAAGAAACAGCTCTTGAAAACAAAGTCCAGCTCAATGCTATCTTTTTTATACAAATGAAATGAAAAGCTGCTAAAAATACTGCCCATAGCCATTAAATTAAAACAAAACAAAATAAACAAAAAAATACGAGCATGTGATACAGTTGCAAAAGACACAAAACTGTTCATATTTCATTAGTGCCTACCCAATGGAGTTAGTGTTAAAGAAAGAAAAATCATAGCCTAGTATATTAACATAGGATTATTAATTTTTATTGCTCAGTGCAATAAGACACAGACTAAAGGCATTAATAACTAGAAAATTTAAAGGTTTAATATACTTTATTCTGTAGTCTACACTATACAACAAAGACCTGATTATGTAATGCGGCTAATAAATGACTAATAGAAAAACACATCAATACATATCTAAAACGTTATCATACAAACGTTTCAAGCAGGATCACTGCAAGTCAGAGAAAAAAAATCAATCATAGTTAATAACAAAGAATTATCCATGGGAGATCAAACAGCTTAATGTTTATTTTTTGAGAAGGCATGTTCCCTTTGACAATAAAATAGTTCCTTTACTACTAGCAAAGTATGACCCGATTTTGGAAGCTGGCAAGGTTATTAAATATTTCTGGTTACCAAGGCAGAAGAAAGGACGTAAAGTACATTTCTCCTTTCTTGTTCTAAAACATTTAGCTCACCCTTTCTTTCAACATGGCTTCTTGCTCTCTGGGAGGTGTTAGGTGGTCAGAGCAAGGGATGCCAAGGTAGCATCGTGACCATGTTAGCCATGTCACGTGATCAGAAAGGGAAGGTGTGAACTGCAACGGAAGTTACAGTGCCTGACACGCTTGGCTTTTAAATGCCGACATGCAGAACAAAACGGCTGCAATCACTCTGTGGGAGCATTCACAGCTAGGTAACATAAAACTCGTATCTTGTGCATGCTAGGAGTGAAAGGCCCTCAAGAAAAGGAACAAAAGCCAAACTCAAAAGGAAAGGAAAAGAAAAGAAAAGTTACAGTGACCATTCCTGGGAACTTACTCAGAGTCTTTGTTCCATAACCGTCGTCACCTAATCCGGGGATGTCCTGCATGGAAGTCCCCAGAGAGAGCAATGAGAGAGGAAGAACAGCCACGGAAGAGGAAGGAAGAAGTCAGTGGAGTCGAAATGGATACTACCATGACAGACCATGTTGTCCAAGCAATCTGGATCCCACTCTTTCTTCTTTTGAAACAACTTTCACCCCAAACTCCCTGGGCTGAGACTCAAAGATTTGTAAAGCAACTCAAAAGATGGTGAGTTAAAAAAAAAAAAAATCAGAAGACAGAGTAAAAGAGGAAGATTCACCAAATGCCATTTTTGTCCACTGTCAATGTTGCCACAGAAATGTACCGCTCAGAGCACGGATCCACTCCCATGTTTCAAGGCAGGTTCGAGCTAGCATCCTCGCTCACTGCTCAATACGTATTTAACATTTGCCGGGAGGGAGGGTGTAAATACACCGCTAGTTATCAATACAGAGAAACGAATCGCTCTCAGTGAGCTAGAATTCAAAAACACGTATGTGGCAATGGAATCCAATATTTCTGTTCGGAAAAGAATTTGTCTCAAGCCCTCAAGAGCTTTAGGACAGAAAAGGCAAAGCAGACCCAGCCCTGGTCACAGAAAAATGCCGGCTGGAAGCAAAGTCCCAGCTTCCTGAAGTCCCTCTCCAATGCACCCTGCAAAGAAGAGCCCTGTCAAGGGAAGGATCCAGACTGCAGCCAAACACTGGTCACAGTAGTAAGCCCTGACCTGCCTGCCTATTGTGTGTGTTTGCCTATGCGTGTGGCGTGGGGGAGCCTACATCATGCGTGTTGCCCGTGAAGAATTTTTTTCTCTTGTGTTGCATGTGACATTCTCTTCGAGAATCTACTTACGTTCAGGATCACTGGTTTCCTGCTCACTCTGCTCCTTGTTCTTGTAGAATGGGAATTTTCGTGAAAAGATGAAGCTCTTTTTACGCTTGTCATTGAATGACTGTGAAGGAGAAAAGGCATGGGGCAAAAACAGGGGACGTCTAATTGTTGTCACACTCATGCTGACAAAACAACTAGTTTGTAAAAGCAGAGAGAGCTGTAGTGACGCAAGTGGATGGTCTAAAGAGGTGCCAGGGGCTCCCTGAAGACAGATTTTACTTTCAAGGAGTGTAAATTCTGAATGATGACACCTTGGAAAAAATGCCTCCTAATGAAAAGATTGGTTGCAGGTAAATGATGATGGAGGAAAAGAGTCTTAACTTGGAAGCAGAAGACCCAGAACCTCTGTCCTGCCTCTACAACTTGCTAGTCCATCACCTTAGGTAACTAAATCTCTCTGACCCTCAGTATCTTCTTCATCTGCGTAATGGAGGATAATGATAGCAGCTCTCAGGATGTGAGACTCAGGTGAAGCAGGATCAACATAACATACTATACAAATGTCATCTTTATCATCATCACTGTCATCAGGTAGAGAAGACTTTCTTAGAGATACTAGACACATCAGTGCCTGGATGTCATCTTTAGTAAGTTGAATGTGAGTTACCTGGGTTTGGATTTAATTTAAAACACACAGAGAAGTGTGTAGATGTATGATACATGATATAGTATCACACACAGATCTACAAAAATCATTCATTCAAAAGAGATTTTAAAGACACGTGAGCCCCACACCCTCATCTTGGAAGCAGGGGGCCAGAGGCACAGAGAGGCTGAGTGCCTTGGTAATATCACAGGGCTAGCTGGTGACAGCTAGGACACTGTCAACCCAGATCTGATATTAAAAGATACTAAACTTGATATTCACTCGAGCAAGAGAGAAATATATTCTGACATGATAAAAAGTACCGTGAGGACACTACCTCAGTAGGTTAAATGAAGCTTAATTAGAACTTATTCATTTGTTTGCCTAGAAGACTCCTTCAGAAAATTTCATTTATTCCCACTGTTGTTGTTAGGTAAATGCTTTGTGGGGTTCTTCTCTGGGAAATGAATTCACGGTCATTTTATAAGCCATAGGCTCTGCAAGTCTTGGTAATTTCATATGCATGTATCATTTAAAAAACTTTTCACCAGCTTGATTACCATACTTATTTGATTGGCTCTGACTCTCAGAGCAAGAGTTGGTACCATGTAGGTATTAAAATGAATGTGCCAAATATTCTGAATGTAATTTGACAAGGGGTGTTCCAAAACAGCTTTAGCAATGTCAGCTGGTAGGAATAAATGTAAGGATAGTAGGATGACTATTTGGAAGGAAAAGCATGTGTTTGGATCGATGTATTTTATCCATTGGTGGGAATCAGAGGCATGCTCTTCTTATGGGTTTGAAGCTTGACTAAATAGTGTGAATAACTTAGTTTCTTCATATACTCATGTGCTTCTACAGCAGATGTCCATTTTGGTAGTCATGTTTATTAGGAAACATTGAAGAGGTAAAATATTGGTGCTGCCATTCAGTAATTTATTACTTTTTTGGGTGCCATAAACTTCACCAAATCAGTGGAGCTTAATTTTTTTTATGTCCCATTAGGAAGGCTTTAAGAAAAAACAGTAAGTCAAATATTTAACAATTTTTGAAATTAGGCAACATATTTTATATGTAATGTGTCAAGTATTAGATATACATTCTCAGGGTAAAAGGAGTATTACTTCAGGATTTATTACTCTCCTGACAGTGCTTATGCTCAATATAATTTTGTCAGAACTTGTCATTGAGGATTTGTGTCCAGAGACAAGGCTGGGAACTGCCCACACCCCTCAATTTTCCCAGCTAAAAATGATTATCTTTAAAGGAACATTTAGTATTCTTGCATCACTCCAGTTTCATGCCACTTTTACTTTTCAAGCATACTTAAACTTCAGTAACTGAAAATAAAAGAAAAAAATTATGTAAGAATTAATGACATGTGTATTGCAAGATATGTTAGACATTTAACTTCAACATCATGGATGACTTGTCATGCAAAAAAAAAAAATACAAATTCTCATGCAAATATGAAACATTGCCCAAAGGAGGAAAGCCTGGGGTTAAAATGTAGACACAGATGGACAGTGTGGAGGCGTGTGAGGGTCAAAAGGGGGCCACATGCAAACCACATCATTTAACTTGTCTCATGGGGTCAAAGGAAAATGAATATGTGTTATCTGTGATTAATTCTTTTTTCATTTCAAAGCAAGGGCTGTAATGTGTTAACATTTCCCAAGTATGAAAATGTTGTGTATCATGAGTCATCTGATGGGGATATAATAATATTTAGCATTACATCTTATAAAAGAACAGAAGATGCATAATAATTGCTCAAAAATAAAATTATGTTATTTATTAGTCTTATTACCCAAAGTCATTTTGTATTGGAATGAAAGAGAAGGTAACAGAATCACTGGTGGTTAAACGGCCTTACATTTATGGACACAAAACCAGATCACAACTTCCGTTCACACTCACAGGCTTAAAAGTCACACGTTTAGGGTCTTAGCTAAACATTTCAAATGTAAGAGGATATAGGTGGTTTATAATGCTCTCACACCAGTCTTTATTTTTTATTAGAAATGTATAATTCCATTATATAAGCTTTGTGTTGCTGGTAATTTTTCCTTTAATTTAAAAAAGGAAAATGTGTTACATGAGTGTTAGGTGAGAATAATAAATTAGCACTTTTACTATTTATAGAACACGTGGCTCTCATGCAACTGAAGGCTGGCTTACAGCTCTGTTAATCCTACTTGATCAATGTTTTTTTTTTCTCTACACTGCTCTATCTTAGATCTCCATCTAATGCTCTCATGGCACGAAAGTTCTTTGGATAGAGACTTTGAAAATACCCATCACATGTGGCAAGTGGCAAGCTGGCATATGTAAGGATTCCACTGCAGAATTTGACCTGAATCACTGAGTTCTTACGAACAAAAGTGACACAACCACCATTTATTGAGCACTTATTATGTGCCAGGCTCGGTGCTCAAAGCTGTACATGCGCTCATCTCCACACTAACTTCAGGAGATTGGCATCATCATTATTTCCACTTTACAGATGAGGACACTGAAGTTTACAAATCTTCTGTCCTTTGTCCAGAGTCACACAGTTGATGAGAGGTAAAGTCAGGATGTGAATGTGCAATTACTGGTTGCAGGTATTGTTGCTTTTATGAGCAAGAAAAGCTGCAATCCAAGCCTGTTTCAAATGTATACTTAAAATTATTAGCATCTGACTTTCATGATACTATAATCTGTTGTCATTCCCATAGCTTCAATGTTTGGCAGATATTCATTTAAGCCATCAGAAGTTATTGGATTTGACAATATTTTTGTGGGTTATCCTGCTACATTTTTTATATCCATTAATATTTTTGAGGGCTCTATTATTCTTATTCTTATATGATAATCTAGAAAAATAAGATTAAAGAATTTCAGTGGGACAAGTGTGAATGGCAATTAAAAGGTGATTGTTCACGACAGGCAAAAACCTATAGAGACAAAGTAGATTAATGGTTGGTTAGGGTTGGGGGGATAGGGCGTACAGAGAGTGGGAAGTGACAGCTGATGAGTATGGTGTTAGTTTTAGGGGAGATGAAATGTTCTAAAATTAGATTGTGGAGATGGTTGCATAACCCTACGAATATGCTAAAAAACACTGAATTGTACACTTCAAGTGAGTGAATTGTATACTATGTGAATTATATCTCAATAAAGTCATAAAAAAAAGAAACTCTCCCCAACCCTCACACCACAGGATGGGAGGAAACAAACACAGCATGTTTTAAATTTTATTTGGAGCAAACACTTTTATCTTAGGTTGAATGAGTTGAAAACACCTTCCCCAACCCCTGGAATCAATCAGATACACATGCCTTGTTTATCTGATTCTGCTGTTCCTCTGTGAAATGAATACCTTTCATGTTGTGACAGACATTAGAACACCCATACCAGGAGTCAGTATATCATCACTGTCACTGAAAAAAATCTCTAAGCTGTTACGTCAAGTGGCATGAAACTGCTCAGCATGAGCTTAAGTTGTAATGACACTGCTGAACTGGCTTATGATAATACATGCTTCATGAAGAAAGAAAAGAAACAACTCAAAAAACTCAAATTGCTGCTTCTTCCACTTAAATCCCATGTTCTTAAAGACACATGAGTAGATCCACGTATTTTTGTTTTTTCATAGAGAAAACTTTAAAACTAGGGGTATATTTCAATCTCTCTTCCCATATTCCTGTTCAAATTGTTCAAATCTCAAATGTTTCCTAGCTCTAAAATGTTACCTTCGTGATATGAACATTCCCTGGGAAGAATTTAGATTTAAATTTGTGTTGAGCCCAGATAACACAATTTTTGTGGTTTCCTTATCTTTTACAAATGCCTCTTTCTTCTTAATTTATTCTTGTCCCTCCTTCCTCTAAGATAATTTTATTCCCTTTGGAAAGTTGTTACTATAAATTTGGGCCATCACTTTGTATTATACATATCTTGTTTTTGTACAGAGAAGAAATTTTTATAACAAGAGAGGGTGAAGAACAAGTAGGAATGAAGTAAAGAGATTGTTAAAGAGTTGGCTTGAGATATATTTGTTCCCATAACTGTATCTATATGGATGTGTGTATACATATGTTCGTCTAGAACACTGTTCAATTCAAAAAGGGTTCCATCTGCAATCCTAATGAATTAATGGATCTAGTCATTGAGCACCAATAGCTGGTAACATCACACATACAAAAGATAATCAGATGATACATGCTTCTTGATGGGAGAACAAAGTATTACTACAGAGTAGCTTTGTAAACCTCTATTTCCAAAACAAAACAAAACCTCTTCTCTTCCCAGTGAATCTGAATATAATTAAACCTTTCATCCAGCAATGAGCTTATAGAAATAAAGAGACAGAGAAACATGATAAATTATACTGTAAGGAAAATCTGGAGCAAACTGTAGGACAAATGACCTAGTTTTTTAAATATAAAAATGGAAAGAAAACAAAAAAAGAATGGAGGGAAAACATATAAATCAGAAGAGATTTAGGATGGATCAATCAACTATAACAGATTTCACTTCTGGTTTAAATAAATTATAAAACAAAACAAAATGACAAAAAAGCATTTATGGTATTTATGAGTCAATTTGAGACCTGAAAAAGAACCCAGGATGTTTGTTAATTCAGTAACTGTTCATTTTATGTGTGATAATGGCATTGTGGTCAAGCCACACTAAAATATTAACAGTTGAAATGATTTGACACCCTGGATTTCCTTCAGAACATATGAAAGGAACATAATACTGTGACTACCCTCAGAATATACTCTAAAGATAGAATTATACAGAAATCTTGAACTTAGCAGATTTATTGTTAGTTGAATTCTGTAACCATTTGGTATATGAGTAATGAGCAAATGAATGTTGCTGGGAAGTGGGATTGTCACTGTGAAAGACAAGTGAGCTACAAATGTGGGATGGGGGAAGGACAGGAAGAACCTTATAATGGTGAACAGTAATTAAAGGCATCCAACATAAACTTAATGTTTTCTAAAAAACTTTATTTCCTCTCTGTGTTGATTAAAGGAGCCTAGATGTACTGATACCCCAGGAGCAAAAAGCATACCTGGTGCTCAGATTTTGTTTTCTAAATACCATTTTCTACAAAAAAGGAACTAGTGCTTTTTGAAGAAATGGCTCATTCCATCAGCAGGGAAAGTACAAGGTGAGTCTGAAACACTGTGTTGGACTGGAAAGTAGGAAGTACTAACCATAAACACAAAAACAGTGCAAAGCTTTAAAAAAAAAAAATGGTGGCATGTCAAAAGGACACCAAAGTCAGTTTAAAAGGAATAATACCAGCCCAAACTAGACAATTTGAATATTAAAATGAATAATGGTAGTAATTGAGTGTAACACACTGAATTAAAAAAGAAATTAACAAGTCCAGGCAAATTACCAAAAATACCTAAATTAACTAATCAAAAATGAGAAGGAAGAGAAAGTTCTTTGTTATACTAGAATGACAACTATAAGAGTGGTAAAGTCAGAAAAAATAATCACCATTTTTTTACCTACCATAGTAATAATCGATTCAGGCAAGAATCATCAGAGGGTGCTAAGACTATTGATTGAAAGTTTGTTGAGGATCATGATATTTATCTTCTCGAAGATGATTTCATTATTAAAAAGGTGAGTAAATATGCCCTTCTGGTAGAGTTATCTGGCAGATATCACCTTAACCAAGTGATCAAACTTAACATCCATGAACAGTGGGATAATCTGACACCATGTGCCTCCTATGGAAAGCACTGAAAAGTATATAATATCATTGATGTAGTATTCCTGCCAAATATGCGTTAGATGAAACTACCTAATCAAAAATTAAAATTAAGAGACATCCTCTTAAAATGCCAATGTCTTGAAAAACATAAAAATCTAAAGAACCATACTAGATCAAAGGAGATTAAGGAAGTGTGGTCCTGGATTAAATTCTGGATCATAACAAAAGAAAGACTGTAATTTTATAAATACACCTCATTTTTCTCATACATATATATATATACACATCATATATGTGAGAATATGCACAACAGGACTGACTACGATTTGATAGTTGTTGAAGGTGAGTAATGGGTACAAAAGGTTCATAATTATATTCTTTCCATATATTTTATTACTTTGAAATTTTTCATAATAACTTGTGCTGTACACCAAAATGTTCTAGAGATGAGTTGCAGAGCCAATTCTAAAAGCTTAAACTACAAAATTTCTAGAAGAAAATATAGAATATATTTGTAATCTGAGAGAGGCAAAATTTCTCGGATAGAACATAAAAGCATGAATGATAAATAAAAAAATTGGCAAATTGGATTTCATCATAGTTAAAAACTTCTGCTTTTCAAAAGAGGTCATTAAGAAAGTGAAAACACAACCCACAAACTGGGAAACAATATTTACAGCACATACGCCCGATAAAGGATTTTTATTTAGAATATTTAAAAACTTCTATAATTAAACAATAAAAAGAAAACCATTCAATAAAAAATGGACAAAGGACTTGGTTGGATACTTAACATGAGATATACAAATGGTCAAAAAACATGAAAAACATCATTAGTTACCAGAGAAAAGCAGATTGAAGCCAAAGCAAGATACTATCTCAATACCCACTAGAGTGGATAAAATTAAAAAGACTAACCATATTAAGTGTTGGTAAGGATGGGAAGCAATTAGAGCTCTCACAGAAATTCTTTTTGGGGATGTAAAACGGTATACCCACTTTGAAAAATAGTTCGGCAGTTTTTTATAAAGTTAATCACATAGGTAACCTACGATTCAGAAATATACCCTTAACTCAAGAGAAAAACACATGCCACAAAAAGGCATGTACAAGAATATTTATAATAACCCCAAACAAGAAACAACCCCAATGTCCATCGATAGGTGAAGTCATAAGCTGCGGTATATTGATACACAAAATATAGTTATTGCTACTCAGCAATAAAGAGAATTGAACTACTTCGCCAATAAAAAGCAACAACATGGATGAATCTCAAGAGCATTATGTTGAGTGTTAGAAGGCAGATATAGAAGAGTACTTACAAATGACTTTAATTATAAGAAGTTCCAGAACAGGAAAAACTAAGCCATGGTGGTAGAAATCAAGTCAGTGGTTGAGGAAGTAACAAATTATGTCTTATCAATCTTTCTTGTGGTTAGAACATGACCCCTTCCCAAAATAAATTTTTAACTTAGGCTACTCTCTTAAATATATATAGGAATATCTTCTACATCTTGATTCAGGTGGTGGTTATAGGAATGCTTTCCTCTTTGCCCATCACATGAATAACTGGATACATCTTTAAGATTATGCTCAGATGTTCTTCCACAGCTGTCATAGTGAAGCCACTCATTTTTACATATTTCTCTCCTACCACATTATGATCTCAGAGCAGATACCCTATCATTTTCATTTCTGTATCCCCAGGATCTAAAGCATGGTAGGCTACTCAATAAATATTCATCAAATGAAGGCATGCACCAAAGTTTTGAGTGATGGTTCCTATTGGTCATATGGGGGAGAAACTTCTGGCAAAAAAGAAGGAGGAGGAGGAGCAGGAGGAATGACAAACATCTGGAGAAAGGGGGAGAAGTAATGGAAGAATAAGGTCATAGCTAAATGGGTGACATTTGAATTTATTGCTTTTCTCTGTAGCTAGTATCTCTCAGAACTTATTTTCTCATAAATTTTATCTCATAATTCTATGCTCTATAATCTGGATTACTTTTAGTTGCTATTTATTACTAGTAATAAAAATGTGGTGGCTCAGCTATCTGCTTGTACGCACTTTTGCACAGTATCACATTTTTAGCCCTATGGTCCATAATTGCATAAATAGAAAGTTGAAAGGATTTTAGTACTATTAATACCTTCCATAAAATTACCATTTAATTTTCCTTTTTTAACTTTTTTACCTAATTAAGTTTTATTCCCTTTACTAATAGGCTAGTTTGTTGAAAATACTTTTTCTATTAGCAAATGAAGCATGTCTCTTTTAGGGAAGATTTAAAAGGAAATAGAGGGAAAAAGTTACTTGTCATCTCATTGTGAGAAACAAATCACTTTCAGTATTATTGTTTCTTTGTTTTTGAACAAATTATTCTGTTTAAATTTAGCTGTATCATACGGTCTACAGAATTTTAAATTGATTTTTTTTTTTACTACTATAACGTACAGTAAAGTCTTACAGGAAAAATGTTTTGAAATTTAGCTGCATAACCTTGGAAATGCTATTTAGGGGCACCTGGGTGGCTCAGTGGCTAAGCCTCTGCCTTCAGCTCAGGTCATGATCCCGGAGTCCCAGGATCGAGCACAGCATCAGGCTGCCTGATCGGCGGTAAGCCTGCTTCTCCCTCTCTCATTCCCGCTGTTTGTGTTCCCTCTCTGGCTGTGTTTCTCTCTGTCAAATAAATAAAATCTTAAAAAAAAAAAAAAAAAGAAATGCTATTTAGTCTCTGGGCCTCAGTTGTGAGTATTTAAGTGTGATAATGTGATAAGCTCTTATTATAGGGCCTGACACTTAGTAAAGCTCACTAACTGGGATCCAATTATTTCAAAGAGGACAGAAGTGCCTTCTCATGTCATTAAGGAGTCTTGGGAAGCATCAGTTTTAATAAATGCAAAACAATGGAAAGAAATCAGAAATTAATAACAAAAATAAAATTAGGAAATCCCCAAACATATGCACATTAAAAAAACAAAAAACAAAAAACCACAACACTCTCCTAACTAGCCAATGGGTCAAGAAAGAAATTACAAAAGAACTAGAAAATACTTTTAAACGAATGAGAATAAAGATACAAGATACCAAAATTTATGGAATATAGCTAAAGTAGTACTTAGAGGGAAATTTATAGCTAAAAAAATGCTTACATTAAAAAAGAACTAAAATAAAAGATCTAATCTTCCACCTTAAGACACTGGGGGGAAAAAAAAGACCAAACTAAACCTAAAGCAAGCAGAAAAAGGCAATAATGAAAATCGAGCAGAATTTAAACTAGGGAACAGAAAAACCAACAAAAATCAACAAAACCACAAGCTGGTTCTTTGAAAAGATTAACAAAATTGATAAATCATTAGACTGGCTAAGAAAAAAAGAGAATCATTACTGAAATCAGGAATGAAAGGGATATTATTATTGTCCTTATAGATATAAAAAGAGTTATAAGGGACGACAATGAACATCTGTATATCAATAAATTAGATACTTAGATGAAATGGACAGATTTCTAGAAAGATACTACCAAAACTAACTCAAGAATAAAAAGAGATCCGAAAAGATTTATAATAAATAGAATGAATTAGAAATTTCCAAAATTATCCATAAAGAAAAGCCCAAGCCCAGATGGCTTCATTGGTGAATTCTGCTAAACATTTAAAAAAGAATAAATGCCTTTTCTTCACAAATTCTTTCAAAGGGTAGAATTCATTCTGTGAAACCACCATTACTCTGATACTAAAATTAGAAAAGACATCAAAAGAAATGAAGATTACAAATGGAGCTCCGGGCTGGCTCAGTTGGTAGAGCATGTGACTCTTGATCTCAAGGTCTTGAGTTAAAGCCCCACACTGGGCATGGAGCCTACTTAGAACAAAACAAAACAAAATAAAATACCAAAAGAAATATAAAGACTACAAACCAATATATATTTTTTTTTTCAAAAAAAGATTTTATTTATTTATTTGACAGAGAGATTGATCATAAGTAGGCAGAGAGGCCGGCAGAGAAAGAGGAGGAAGTAGGCTCCCTGCTGAGCAGAGAGCCCGATGATGCGGGCCTCCATCCCAGGACCCTGAGATCATGACCTGAGCCGGAGGCAGAGGCTTAACCCACTGAGCCACCCATGCGCCCTACAAACCAATATATCTTATAAACACAATGATAATTTAGTATTTCATCAGGAGGATTATTAAAGTTGGTTTATGCATTCCTACATTGTCAGGCACTTCTATAGTTTTCCATTTTTAAATACCTTATGTTGCAATGACTATAAAATTTTGTTCCAATTATTTCCTTGGGATAGATTTCTAAAAGTTGAATTACTGAGTTAAAAATTGTGGATAGTTAAAATTTTGACATGGGGCTTCTGGGTGGCTCAGTCATTAAGCATCTGCCTTTAGTTCAGGTCATGATTCCAGGGTCCTGGGATTGGGCTCCATATCAGGCTCCTTGCTCAGCGGCAAGCCTGCTTCTCCCTCTCTCACTTCGTCTGCTTGTGTTACTGCTCTCTCTGTCTCTCTGTCAAAGAAATAAATAAAATCTTAAAAAAATTTTTTGACATATTCCCAAACTGTTTTCAAAATGATCTGTACTGATTGACATTTTCCCCAGCAACCATTTATTCTAATTAGTCCCAATGATGTGTCCCAACCAATTTTCTTCCCCCCAAATTCCCTACACTCTCCATTACCACATTACAATGTAAGCCTTCCTTGAAAAAGCTACATTTTGAATCCATTAGTCAAATGCACAATTTATTTAATCAAGTTAAAAGAGAACACTGGTACATTCTACAACTGAGAAATTAAGTTTTAGGTTTTCCTTGTCACATTCTCTGTTTGAAGACTAACTCATCCAAGACTGGTTATTTGTCACAAAAGTATAAGCTTCTATTACTTTGACATTTAAATCTAAAGCTATGAGACAACAATAAGTTACGAAAATACAATATTTACACCTCAGAGCATCATAACCAGAGACAGTAAAATAACTAGCCAAAGTGTTCTTCCTGAGTAGTCATGAATGTCATAACATCATCGCTCTGATCGATTTAAAAAGGAGACTTTGATTTTAGCCATAACCTGTTACCATTGACAGCTATTCTCTAAATGGCCTGGAGACCATCAAACTTGCTCCTGAATTTTTATTTTTTATTTTATTTTGTTTTATTATATTTTTGGGGGGAGGTTGGGGTAGGGAGGTTATCATTTTATCTTATCATTAGTATGGATCTATTTGCGACGATTCAAGGTATTCCACGATGAATGTGGACAGGAATGAATGGGAGAATGAAGTATCAGAGAGTCAAACACCGAAGATGGTGCTGTTATCCTCTGTTGTCTCCTACAGCTGAGTGTCTTCCATCATCCACCCTGCCTCGCACACCTGAAACTGTCTGGTCACCGGGTCATAGCTATTGCTGGGAGGACCTGAAATGGCTTTCTTCAAGTTCACTGTAGCTGATGGAACCTTCATCCTGCTGTCAGCTAGTGGGCTGCTCATACATTTATTTTTTTCACTTTGTTTTGTAATAAATTTATAATTTTTCATTATTCACTTTAGTAGTTAATGTATTTACTGAAGGATTACTATGTCCTTCTATGTGGCAAGACCTCTGATGGTCCCTTAGCAATCTGGTCTGCACTGAAATAGATCTTGATATTTGCAACTACTGCTAGAGATGATAAAATTCAATAAAGCATTCTGACAATGTGCCATTTTCTTTTTTCAATTTGTGCACCATTTTGTGTGGTGGACTCCATAGGAAATTATAGGCTACATGATTGCCATTAATTGCTTCATAATTCTACACTTTCATCTTTTGTTTTATAGGCTTTATTTATTTATTTGAGAGGGACAGAGAGAGAGTGCGCAACCGCAGGGGCTGGGGTGGGAGGAGGAACAAAGGGAAAGGGAGAAGCAGACTCCCTGCTGAGCAGGGAGCGGGACATGGGGCTCCATCCCAGGACCCTGGGATCATGATCTGAGCCAAAGGCAGATGCTTAACCCACTGAGCCACCCAGGTGCTTCCAGCATTTCATCTTTGAGCCACAAAATACTATGGCTTATACAACAACCCATAGGCTTTGAAAACAACACTAAGCGACAAACCAAAAACCTTTATTTCC